>JBBPFQ010926301.1:0-22379 GCA_037974815.1 Kaempferia elegans
CTTTTTGTCTCCAAAAATTATGGAAAAATACTCTAAAAATCCAGAAAAATCGTGGGATTATTCTAAAAATATTTTCAGGATTTTCGGGGTGTTACACACCATATAGACACACATCTCCTTGAAATAAATATGGGCAATACGGGTAGCATCTAGTCTTTCAGCAAGTTATAAAATGTGTCATCTTGGAAAATCTATCAACCACAACAAGAATAGATGAGTTGATGCCTAGTTGGGTGCAGGCTAGTCCCAATATGAAATCCATGCCGACATCTAGCCAAGGAGCTTTTGGAACAAGTAAGGGGGTATTAGCGCCAGACAAGATAGCGATTATTCTGCGGGCTATTGAATTTGTTTATTCTCGCTAGAATACCGGAAACAATCTTCCAAAACCCATTGATTTGAAGAGGAAAACCAGAAAATAGGAAAACTAACGACATTGCCAAAATATGATTAAACCAAAATCTTCTACTCTACAAGAGCCCTAACTATTGTTAAAATAACCTTAAAAAAATAAGAAAAAGTCGTAATGGAAAAATAAAAAGTAAAAAAATAATCCTTAAAAATAAATATAAAAAATTTAAACAAACTTTTAGAGAGGAAAACTAATCCTAAAACAATTTATAACAAATAAAAGAAAAAGTCAAAAGACTAAATCTAGGGTTTTAACAACCCGATTAACAAATTCTGTCTCGTCTAGACTCCAAATAGAGTGCAACAATGTCAAGAGGCTACGAGCTAACCATCTTCCTTATAAGTGGCCTCAATTGGCCTTTTTCAAACCCAAAAGGGAGGCTAGTAGCCTCATTTTCTTCTTGTTATAGCTCGAAGGGGAAGATAGCATTGGATGAGATGAGATGATTGTGTTCCTAGATGCTCTTGCATCAAGTTCCTATTTTTTTATCGTAATCATAGATGAACTCATGAGACCCTTCTACGATATATTACTATGGTGTATGTTATTTGCATATGATATTATTATGATAGATGAAACACGTGAAAGAGTAAATGCTTAATTAGAATCTTGGCAGAAACCACTAGAAGTGAATGATTTTTGGTTTAGTTAACTAAAGACAAAATATATTAAATTTAGCAATATCAAGGCAATTGTTAAGATAGAAGTTGATGAGAGCTTTAAGTATTTAGATTTATTTTTGCAAAAGGATGGAGGGGTTGAAAGATGTCTTATATAGAAGGATGGAGGGGTTGAAAGATGTCTTATATAGAATATAAGTAGGATAGTTGAAATGAGAAGAACATCAAGTGTTCTTTGTGATCGTAGAATATCTCTAAAATTTAAAGTGAAATTCTACAAAGCGATTGCTATGTTATATGAAATTAAATATTGAGCTATGACTCCAACATACGAGTAGAAGATGAGAGTGATAAAGATGAGAATATTAAGGTGGATGTGCGGACATATGAGGATGGACAAATAAGAAATGATAACATTAGAGTGAAAGTTGAGTTTGCACATATTAAGGGAAAACTCCGCTAGACACATTTAAGATTGTATGAATATGTACTTAGATAACCAATAAATACTTCAGACAATGTGAAATTATAACAAATATGCACATTAAACGAGGAAAACCAAAGAAGACTTGAATAGCAACAATAAAATAAGATAAAATTTGTTTAAATATAAATGATATAGTAGGGAATATAACTCAATAATATAAAAGGATCCATATAGTCGACCGCACCTAGTGGGATAAGACTAATTATTATTGTTGTTTAAACATGAAATACATATGTTCACTAAAGTAGAAAAAATAACAAAAGACTCACAAAAGCTTTGACTGCAATAGTTGTGTTTTAAAGCAGCAAGATGGTAATGCACCTAATAAGCTGATTCAATACATCTACCAACCTTGAGATGAGTTAAAAGAATAATGCAGGGGTAGGTGTATTAGGAATATTGGTTAGAGATCCTTCCAAAGAAAATTAAATAAAAAGGAATAGACAAATATAAATAAGAAGGTTAAATGATATTACATATTGTCTCTTGTTTATCTCTCTCTAATATATGTCAATCTTTATAAATTACTTTTATTTTCACTTAGATAAAAAAACCTAATGACATCTTATGAGGGTTTCTACCATTATCGACTGTCAAGTTGGAATTCTTATGTGATGGCTTATTAAATGTTGACAATACTTGACCATCATTAAATATTGTTGGAGGGAGGTCGACTTCTTAGGAAGGGAGGTTGACTATTTCAAGGGAACGGAGATAGAATACTCAGAATTGCGAGGAGAGGGTAGTTTAGATGAAATGTGCCAACTGTTGGTTCAGGGAGGGATGCCAACATCGTCTTTTTGAAAAGGGCTAAGGGCAACAATGACTTTTTGAGAGGGGAAAAATGCAATGATGACTCATAGAAAAGCAAAAGGGGTAAGAATAATTCTTTGAGAGGGGAAAGGGCGACTACCCTTCAAGAGGTATATAAGTGGTCGCTAGATGCAACCGTTTGCAAGGAGACACTAGCGTTGTCCCTTTGTGTGCATAAATGCAGGGCGATAACCTCTTATGTATATGTGGGAATTACTATTACCTTTTCAAATTGAGTTCATGGTTTTAAAACTCGATCTAGGAAGCTTAAGTAGTTTTGATCCTTCTCCATCTTCCCTAGAGGATAAATGATTTGTATTAATTGACTAATTAAAAAATTGGCATAGGTGGACTGCTTAGGTAGCCAAGAAAAAATAGTTTTTTAGGTTTAGTTCACTTAATAGATTGTGGTTCATTTAATAGGGATTAGTTAACCCTATTTTCTAATTCTTCCCCACTTTTGAGATTTCTCTAACACAACTCCTAAGTTTGACACTACTGTTGGGGTTGCAGGGTTGTAAGGTTGCAAATATAGTCCCACGTTAAAAACACATGGGAAAGATCATGAGTTTATAAGATAACTTCTTTGCTTGACATACCCAACACCACTCATGATTCAAGTATTATGTGATTTCAATTTCAATTTCCCCTTCTCTCCACACTAGGTGTGTTTTTCTAGTTTCCTTTGCAATTTCCACTCTATTATTTGTTTATTTTTCGATATCATTTTTTTCATTAATGATTATTGCCAGTTTTCATTGTATTATGTGATTTTCACTTATTTTTTATTTTGTTTGTTTTTCATATTTTACTAAGATTCTAATGCATGAGGTCCCCATCTAAAATCGAGGCAGTTGGCCAATTGCCTATCACCTAGAACCACTTTAACACTTGATTGGGTGTTAATATTTCAGTATGACGTGTGTTGATGCAGCGAAAATCTGTTACTGTGGTGGAATGTTGAAATGGAGACGATGGGGTGAAGACTGGATGATGTGGAAGCTATTGAGGTGGAGATCACTGGTCCAAGTAGCCTGCACATGCTATAAAGAGTGTTATGGGCATTGGAGTTATCTGATGTCTGATGTTTAAGTCACACAAATGTGGATATAGAAAGAATGCAAAGACACTAAAGAGAGTGGGATTCTTCTCTCCATTTTCTGGTGGATATATCATGTAGGTAGGTGGGAGTTCATATCTAAATAGACCTATAACTGTACGTAGGTATGGGAAGGGGGACTATGCCTCGGTATGGTCTAGGATTGCAAGGGCAAGTGACATGGGGACCATGCTCATGTATGACTTAGAACTTCGGGTGTGTAAGACCAAGAGCAGGTGGGATGGGAGGCAATGCCTAGGGTATCATTAGTCTCCTCTTTAAGTCGAGTTAAGGAGTTGAGGTGTATAAGACTCGATTAGAGTGCTCAAGTTCACAGGATGTCAAGGTGGGCGGTGGGCCCGTAACATTTGAGTGGAACTACAAGCTAACATCGAGATATTCAGAGACTTTGATGTGGTAGAGATGGACTAGAAATCAGCGATGGCATAGAAGTATTCTTAGGATCTCAATTGCGCTAGAAGTTGAGGATGAGTTATAGGCTCAATGCGGGGCCTTTAATGAGTCTCCTTCTCGAGGCCTTTGTGCTCAAGTAGATTTGGTACAAGTCTTGTCTTAAAAGAGTCGACTTCATAGCTGTGGGCTAAGGGGGGAAGCGATTGGTCCCGAGAACATGGGTTAACCTCTGCGGTCCAGGAGAGATATAATCGAAAGTTTACTCCTACCTTGGGCAAACCTTTGAAGTAAAGGGAGAGTTCTATTCTGAAACCTTGGGTGAAACTCTAAGGTCTAGGAGAGAATTGAAAGTCGACCCTTGCCTTGGGCAACACTTTGAGGCAAAGGGAGTGCTCAATCTGAGATCTTGTGCGAACTTCTGGGATGTGAGAGAATCAAAAGTTGGTCTTTGCTTTTGATGGACCTCTAAAGCGAATAGGGAGCTCAAATCCAAGATCTTAGGTGAACCTATGGAGTTTGGGAGAGAATTAAAAGTTAGCCCTTACCTTGGCCGAACCTCTGATGTAATGGGGGAGCTCAATCTTGAGATCTTGAGCAAACCTTTAAGATTTAGAAGAATCTCTAAGACTTAGTAGGAGCTCAATCTAGATACCTTAGGTGAATCTCTAAGATGTGCAATCCTTGCCTTCGGCTAACCTTTGAGACGAAGGAGGAACTTGATCCCGAGATTTTGGGTGAATCTCTATGGTTGGCAAAAGAATTAGTAGTCAATCCTTGTCTTGGATGAACCTATGTGACGAAGGAGGAGCTTGATCATGAAACCTAAGGCGAATTTCTAAGGTTTAAGAGAGAATTAAAAGTCGACCCTGTCTTGGGAGATCCTTTTAAGATGACGAGGAAGTTTGATCCCGAGACCTTAGGTGAACCTTTGAAGTCCATGAGAGAATCGAAAGTCAACCCCTTAGGTGAACCTCTGAAGCAAAGGGGAACCTCGATCCTAAGACCTCATGTAGACCTTTGAGGTCGAAAGAATTGAAAGTCAACCCGTACCTTGGATGAACCTTTGAGGTGAAGGGGGAGCTTGATCCCAAGACCTTGGGCAACCTTTGAGAGTTAGGAGAGAATTGAAAGTCAACCCCTGCCTTGAGCAAATCCTTGAGACAAAGGGGGAGCTCAGTCCCTAAACATTGGTTGAATCTCTGAAGGGAGAGATATGTGAATCAGAATAATAATAAAATAGAGAGTATCCAATTAAAGTTGCAACTCATTATAGTGGAACTCAATGCATCCTAAAGGTCATCCTTTAGGAGGTTAGATGGGCCCGAGAAATATACAAGGAGACCTTGCCATAATGGGATGTTGGTGAATGCCTTTCACAATAGAACGTTCCCAAGTTGGGCAAACTTACATGACTCTCCTTTTGAGATGATCTTGATGCTCCCTCAGGTAGGATGATTGTTGTCATCTAACCTTCTCCTAGAAACTTACTTTTCTTAATGAGAAGTTGAATCTCGTCGTTCCTAGGCTTGATCTTGTCTCCTCCACGTGTCCACCTTGGGGGGCCTCTTCATGTCAAAAATGATACTACAGAAAAATGCCATTGATTTGGACTGCTGAAATGGACAACGATGAGGTAAAGGCTGAATGATGTGGAAGCGGCTGAGGTGGAGATTGTCGAGGTCAAGCAGTAGACGCCCAATCTATATGCACTAGAAATAGGGTTAGAATGTGTCGGAGTTGTAGTACTATAGGGGCAAATGGTATGGGGAGCATGCCTAAATATGGTAGGACTCTAGGTATGGCCTCCTGGAGCAAGTGGGATGTAAGGCTACGCCTAGGGTATCATCTGTCATCAAAGATATGTGCCAATTTTTGATGCTTTTGCTTATCTTAGCGCTTTGTTTGTTATGTTCGTGGACCACATTTGCCAGTTCCCAATTAGTTACGTCTTATGCTAATTACTCTAGCTTAGCATAGAGCAAGATCAACCTCTCATTTGCTCATCTCCTGGCCATATGCTGGTACTAGAAGCATATGTTATGCTGTGCCGTATGACTTTTTGTATGATGGCCATTTAGCTTTTGTAATCATTAAATTTTGTACTGAGATCTTCATCTTAGCAGGCTGTACTGTATAATTTATAAATGAATAAACAAAATTATTATTTATAAGATGTGTCCAGCACACATTTGAACATCCAAGAATCAGCCTTCCTTTTCATTGGTGCTTGCTCTCCCTCTGGGTTATTTTTTTTCTTTTGATTATTTTCCTTCTATAGTAAACAAAATATGATTGTAGATTAAGTTTTAAAGAGTTTCTAATTTAATTATGGATTGTAATTTGTTAGCCTTTGTTAAATGGATGTGAATGTCGTTGATGTTCTAACTTCTAATAAGTCTTTGCTAGATCTTTTTCAAATGAGCATTTCTGCTTGAACATCCTCTATATGTAGTCACAGCTAATTTTTTTTTCTTCACAGGTCAAAGAATATACTGCCCACACAGCCACCGTGAATGACATCAGCTTTGATTCAGAAGGTGAATATGTTGGTAGCTGTTCAGATGATGGAACTGTAGTCATCAATGGTCTATTTACTGATGAAAAATTAAAATTTGAGTACCATCGCCCAATGAAGACAATGTCTTTAGACCCTGATTTTTCACGCAAAGCCTCAAAGAGATTTGTTTCGGGTGGTTTGGCTGGTCAACTTTTTCTGAATATAAAGAATTGGTTTGGATACAGTAAACAGGTATATAAGGTGTTCCAACGTCTCTTCTACTGTTATAATCATCATTAATAGAGCTATAACATTAACAATTGCTCTTTATATTTTCCCATCTAGATTCTTCATGATGGTGAAGGTCCAATACATGCTGTCAGATGGAGAACAAACCTAATTGCTTGGGCAAATGATGCAGGGGTGAAAATTTATGACATGGCCAATAATCAACGCATCGCTTTTATTGAGAGGCCGAGAGGAAGTCCACGCCCTGAACTGTTACTTCCTCACTTGGTCTGGCAGGTTTGTTGAGAATGATCCATCATTACATCGTTATCTAGTCTTTTTCAAAGAAAGTGTAAACTACGGAAAAAACTTAAGTTAGCTTGAGGATTGTATATATTGGACAGAATGGCATGCTGCAAACTTTGTAGCAAAGAATACATATGGCATTTCTTTAAATAGTAAACCCACTGCTTGTCTCTTGAGGTCCGGAAAGGTTATCGTCACTGTATTTGCCTTGTAATCACATTTGTTCATGTTTAGAATGGATCTTTCCACCTGAGTTAGTGATGCATATTCTGAGATGTCATAACTGAAGAAGTCACGTGCTCAAGTCATGCTTTGTTTGATAGATGTTTAGTCATTCATTTTTATTTCAGGTGTAAAATGTAGTTTTTTTGCTTCCTAAATTTTTTGTTCATACATGTGGAAATCAATATTACTGTTGTGGGAGTTGGAGGATCAGACTTTCCGTTAAGTCATTTAGGAGAAGGGTTCAAATTATGTTGGAAAAGGCTTTCTTGATGGTGACATTGAATAATTACACCAAGTAGTTTGTATCATTTTCCTTTTCATAATAAAAAGTCAGCAATTATCACAAGACATAATTTCCTAGAAACTACAGATTGTTTATAGCAACCAATCTTCTGTAGGTCGGTGTTTACATGCTAAACACTTCTTTCCCATGTCTAGGCTGACACACTCTTGGTTATTGGCTGGGGAACATCTGTTAAAATAGCAGCAATTAAGACCAACCAATCTAGTGGAGCAAATGGGCTGCAAAGAAGTTTATCCATAACTAGTACAAAGTATGTGGATATTGTAGCATCTTTTCAAACTAGCTACTATATATCTGGCATTGCTCCCTTTGGTGATACTCTGGTTGTGCTTGCTTACATTCCGGAGGAGGAGAATGGAGAAAAAGACTTCAACAGTAGTCCTCCTGCCAGGCAGGTAAAATTTTTACTACCAGCTTCATCAAGGGGTTGCTTAATATTTCATTATCTTCCCTTGATATTTCACATAGTCTAATTCTTTGGGTATTTTTTATTTGACTACTTCCTGTTCCTTTGTGCATCAAAGTTAGTAGTCTTACTTTCACTAGTTCCATGCATCTTTATATTCTAGTTGAAAGTTCGATTTATAACTAGTTCCATTTAAGAAACCGAGTTGTAAATCTTTTCTCAATTACTTTATATTATGCAGAAAGTTTATTTGTGTCCTCACAATATTTCTGTATGTTTTGTGCACTAAATAGCTTGTGCTATCTATATCTTCTTGTCCTCTGTCTAGACTGATTGAAGAATATTTATACACATTTAGAGTCTTTAAGGTGATCTCTTACTGTATTCACTTGAAATTCTTAATTTATTGAATCTCACAGCATATATTGCTCAAAAGATGTTTCACATGTAGATTAATAAAAGCTGATCATAAAATGGCTTCATACTTTCATACTTGGTTAACAGTATAATTTCATGACGCTGGAAGATTACATTCTCCCATCCAGTCAATCTTGTTCTTGTTCAAATCAACTGCCTTATTATTGCTAACATAGTTGGTTATTTTGCTTCATCCAACCTTGTTTTGTGCAGGCACACATTTTTCTTTGTGTAATCAACATAATATCAATGTCTTGTAGAATATCCTAGCAATGGTTAAATGAATTTTGGAAAGACATGCATCATTTCTGACATCAAAATTATCAGTGGCCTCTTTCTGCCTCTTCGCCATCCACAGAAGAAACATGCTCCCACCTACGGATTCACTTCAACTTTTCATCGCTCATTCTGACTGAACAATTTTTAAATTCTTATACTTTGTTGTCATATTCATCATCCCTCATATATTAGTATAAACATATTATTTGAGACTTCAGACTCAATTGGATTTGATTTAACATTGAATGAGAGAAACAACACTATTTTCAAACTGACAGAATTCTTAGATGTTTGATTGGATGATCAATGTTTTTTGTTCTGGAACATATGATAGCTGATCATGTTTTTTTTAAATATCATCATACCATAATCTTTTGGCACATGCTATTTGCAAACATATTGATCGTGTAAGTAGATTGAAGGTGATGCTAAAACTGTGGAGAATAACTTTGGAAATTATAACTGAAACTGAATTAAAAATGTAGAACTGAAACTGAAACTTTGGAAATGTATTAAAAATGTATTTCAGTTATCTAAGTTATATAAAAAAAATTAATGGAATAGTTGAAAATTAAGATGGTTGAACACGAAATTCCTTTTAGTTATGTTGGATGGATATTGATGAAAATATAGAATAAAGAGTGATCAGTCAAAATAAAGAGGAGGTTTGGAAGCTTGTCTTGATTCATCACTATGGTCCGTTAGGTTGAAAGGAAAATTTCATAATAATATGGTCATATGTCTGAAATCTCATTCTGAGCTTGAGTTTTGATCTCAATCCAGAATGAGATAGTGTGATAGATGTACTAACATGCCATGCTAGAGGCAGTTGAGGAGGATAGGAAGAATTATGAAAGAGAAGAACATTTAGGAGCCTTGGGGAAGAAAAGAATCTAAGGACGTACCAATACACGGTCACCACTTTTGTGAAAGAATTAGGAAGCTTCTCACATGCTATGGAAAGCTTTGCTGCCTCAGGATGTACCAACACACTGTTGCCACCATTTAGCAAGGGTCAAGAAATGGTTGTGAAGTTCGCTGTGGTGTTGTTAAAGCCTCTGCTGCCTCAAGGGAACCTCCTCACCCTCATCACTGCCACCTTGCACCTCACTGTTACCTCGCGCCTCATTTTTACTTTACCCCATGCTATGTCAGTGTCTTCATAAAAGGGCAGGAGGCTTCACACAATTGTCATGGAAGCCTCAAATGCTTCTGGTGAAGAGTTCGATCATGTTGCCTATGTTGTGGAAGAAGTCCGACCAGTTTTGTTTGTGATGTTTTGCAAGTCGATTAATGGATGGAACAAAAATTTTCGCGTATGCCAATCAATGGAACGATATTATAATCCATGACCATGGTACATTTTGCCATGCTTTATGAATTGGTGTTAAACTAGTAAGAAGCAACACATATAAAGTGTTAATGTAAGTATGTAACAAAAATGATAATGCTAAAATGGATGAATGGAGTTGCCAAAAAAGAAAATAATAAATAGAACAATTAGGTGCTACTCTAATTGATGCTAAAATGGAAAATAGATAAATTTGTGTGGTATGAACCATGATCTGAAATCTTGTACTTTGGCGGGTGACATTATCTAAATGCATCATTTCAATAAATTGTCGGAACTCTATATTATTTGGCATCACATAGTTAATCAATCCTATGTCGTTGTGCCAATCATGTTGATAGTGAGCGCATTCAACATCTCTCGACATGCTGCAAAATGCCACTAGATGAATTGGAATAATGGTTGTTTTTTCTTTTGTAGCTTTACAAATTCTAAATGAAACACAAAATATGAAAATAGATATATAATTGTGTTATCTTCTTCTTTTTCATTTCCTTTGTCTCCCCCTTTCAATTATCTACTAGCACCACATGTCAATACACCGGTACCAAACTAAATTAGTATCGTTCCAATCAAAGTTCGAAACTTTGGCACTGCTCTTGATTTTGAACCTTGGTATGAACATATTAAAAGGAGACTTAGAGAAAATATAGCTTTGTGTGAATCTCAAAAGAAAATATTAGTTAATATAAAAATTAATGTAATTAATTTGAACATTACTAGTAATATAATTGGCCAACAGGAATTCTGGACTATCTGGATTTTTGTACATGTCTCCTTTTAATTATATATGTAATGAGTTGTGGGCATATGCATATGGATGTTGGACATTGGTCAACCTGCTGCCAACCTACCACTACTGGTGTGGATTCAATGCTAACTGTTCAAAAAGAAGAAGAGGAAGTGGGGGATGAGGAAGTTGCAAGGACACTAGTTGCTATTGTCCCTACCATGGCAGTTAGGTTAAATTTTGTACGAAATTTTCTGTTAATGTATTTTCTCCATCAAAACTTGCAGCTATTTGAGGCTGCAACTAGTTACAAGGGGGAAGATACTGTGTTACGGTTTTTTTTCCAAATAATACAGTGACAAACGTGTATGATTTACATAGAAATTTTTGTGGTTAAAGTTTCATAGTTTTGAGAATCCTGTTCTTGTTTGATTTCTTTTGCTTTGTTTTTGTAATTGTAATGATGTATTTTTAGCTATCTATTTAGATTAATATGATGTTTTCAATTTTCAAGAAAATTCCTTGTTTATATATTTTTTTTCTCCATCAAAAGCTTGCAGCTACTTGAGTCTGTAACTCGTTGCAAGGAAGAAATTACTCTGTGTTTTTTCCCAAATAATTCGGTGACAAACATATAATTTACATAGAAATCTTTGTGGTTAAGTTTCTTAGTTTTGAGAATCTTCTCCTTGTTTGGTTTTTTTTCCTTTGTTCTTATGACTGTAATAATGTGGTTTTAAGTTTGTTTAGATTGAAATGATGCTTTCAAGTTTGAAAGTCTTTTCTGGATTTACCTATAATGTATCAATGAGTGAGATTTTTTTTCAAAAATCAAAATTCAAATTGTCTTATCGATGAGTGATATTTAAACTCTTTACCATTCTTTTTCTTCTTTGATGCAATTGGAAAATCAAATATTAAGGAAATATTACAACTTTGATATATTGTCCTTTGAAATGGTGAACTACTTTTACTCATACAAAATGTTTTGTTAAATGATCTTACATGGATGTAATGTGCATATGGTCCCAATTTATGTTAGGTAAATTTCCCATGCTCATCCTAAAGTTGGGGAATTTTCAAATTGGTGCTTGTGGTTTTATTTCTTATCAAATCATGCACCTTTTCTATTTTACAAACTGACATGTACCTTTGGTTTCACAAATTAATTTTTTTCCTCTTAGATTTTAAAGGTAAAAACGTTACGTTATCATTTTGGACAAACAGTGGTACACCTAGATCTATCTGATTTTTTCTTTTTGAAGGTCAATGGGTTGTTTTGAGTCATCATCCTGAGTCTTACCTCGGCCCATTTGATCTTTCATGGTCCATCAAGGTGATTTGACCCAAACCACCTTAATGGTCCTTAGACAAATCTAGCTCTTATGAATCAATTATTCCTTATTTATCCAAAATGACAAATACATTTTGAAAGAAATAAATTGATTTTTGTGATGTGCACTTTGGGCATGTAAAGATGGAGATGCATGATTTTGGAAGAAACTAAACTAGGTGTTGCCATTGTGAATTCTAGAACTTTTGGGGTGCCCATTAGGAAATTTATTGTACTGTTTAAGACCACTCAAATTATGTTATCCCTATTTGTCTATTGAAATTCATAAGGTAGAAACCATATTTCACACTGAATCTATATCAAGATAATCCAAATTTGAAATTCCAATATTTGTGAATCAAACATGTTTAAGAACTTGGGTAACTGTGTACTTATGTTTTCATTTTTATAGTTGTCGAACCTTAGATTATGATATATAAAAAAAAATGTAGTTATCTTGGAGAAAGAACATAATGTTCAAGAATCACATTATTCATGAAGGTAATTACCGGAGGGGATCTGTATTCTATGTTTATAGAGATATATAACATTCTACAAGCTAAGTGCATCATTCAAGAATCAAGATGCTAATGTCCAAATTGAAGACCTGTGTTCAAGTGTTTCTTTAGAAATTTACAAATTAGAAATTGCATGATGTTGTTTTCTGGTTCATTTCATTTTGTCCTTTGAGAAAATTTCCTTTATTTGATATTCTTTATATGCAGTGTTTAATGTATCTGGTAAACTGAAAAGGATGGTTATTATGCTCAAAACTAGGTTGAATCACCCTTGCACACCTATTCTTACCAAAACTTTTCTACAGGGAACTGCACAGAGACCAGAGGTACGAATTGTCTCATGGAAAAATGATGAGCTAACAACAGATGCTTTGCCTGTCCATGGTTATGAGCATTATAAAGCAAAGGATTATTCCCTTGCACATGCTCCTTTCTCAGGTTTGCAGTTTCTCATGTGGTGTTGTTACAAATATCTGTATGTTCAGCACTTACCTTATCCTTTGCTGCTGTTTCAATTATAGGAAGTAGCTATGCTGGTGGTCAGTGGGCTGCTGGTGACGAACCTTTATACTACATAGTATCTCCCAAGGATGTTGTAATTGCAAGGCCTAGGTTTGTGGTCTTTTTTTGTTCTCTGGAATATTGATTTTGAACTGTTCAAGAGCTAATGGCAAGGATCTTCATCCATTAGAACCTTGTGAGACTTGATCTTTGGTTCTTTGCTATGATAGCTTAAATCCAAATATTTGACATTTGAGCTTGCTTCTTTTCTCTTCAAGTATTAAATTGCAGGCCCAATTGCTAGAATTGGTGGCTTTGAATTTTCTGCTTCTATTTTGTAACATTTTGCAAGCTCGATGCATTGATTGAGCCTGTTTCTATGTCCGGTAAGCCAGCTAAGAAGTACTAGCAGGTTGAGCCACTCATATTGTTGAAAGCTTATCCTTGTAGCACATGAAACTAATTAGATTGACTGAATTTGTTGCATTCTTCCCCACTTGTATCCTTGACATCCTTCTCCAGTCAAACCATGTCATGCTGAATGTCCCGGCAGGTGATCTGAAACTCCAAATTGTGCCCATTTCTTTTTTCTGTTTTAGATGCATACTATGTTGGCACATTCACTGTACCTATTTGTTGCTTTGACATTAATCATCATTACCTTGCCAGCTTGCCTGCTGGAAAATTGATACATTAACTTTGTGGGCTAACTCTGATGACCCAAAGAAGCTAACTGTAGTAACGTTGTCAGCCCTTATGAATCTATGTAGCTAGCTTCCCAGTTGTGATGTGGCAACAAATTAAGGTGGGAGAGTTTTCAATAATGGTTTAAAGTTTGGTGTTATGCTTTGTGGTTGGAGTCATGCGTTTGCAAACCCTGGTATTATTGGTAGAATCATTGTCACAGTAATCAATTCCATCTTCTTCATGTGTAAACAGTAAGTAATCATTAGTTTATATGTGTATGCATGCTAGAGATGCCGAAGATCATATTTCTTGGCTTCTGCAACATGGTTGGCATGAGAAAGCATTAGCTGCAGTTGAAGCAGGTCAAGGACCGACTGAGCTTCTTGATGAGGTATCCTATGTTATCTGGTTTCTTCTTTAATTGAACACTTAAAAATTGGTTCCTAGGTGGCTGATTCAAGCAACTTGATTTGATTGTCTCTTTCATGTCTGTTTTTTCAAACATTTTTTTGGTCTAATTAGATAATTATATTTTTCGATATCTGAATATTGTTGTAACAGGACATTTTCTTGATTGCATTGTGTTCGTTTCAGATTCATTAGTTCTTCTTAGATGTATATCATGCATGGAGATAGTACATTTGAAAAAAAAAACTTATCAGATTTTACTGATTGCATTAATGTAGATCCCCTGGAAATTCTGAACCATATGGTAATTAGTGCTTGAGGTAATCATGAACTACTTTAGTGTTGGACAAGAGCTGTCATTCAAACAAGCAAGAAAAGAATGAAACAGTTTGGTTCTAAGTAAAAATATCTATTATGCTCACATCCATAATGGTAACAGTAACACACATTATTGCAAAGGCCAAATACTTGATCATATAATACTGATGAAGTACATTGGTGATTACCAAATTGGCCTGTGCATGCGAAACATTTCGTTCCGCTCGACCGGCACTTGCACGCCTGAGGTGTTGAGGTCGTGCGACCGCCGCAGATGCATTACGCAAGCCCCTTGGCCGCTGCGGTCGTATCGTGCAAGACCTGCGGTCACTATTGGCGCAGAACAGCGGCAGGAAATTAACATTTAATTAAATAAAACTTAGGTTAATAATTTCAATCAACTCTTAACTATAATAGAGATAATTTAAAAATATATATATATATAGCAATGCTACCTTACATACCTTACACTGCACACTTCGTGCACACCTTAAAAAATTTTTGATTTGAATTTTTTTTATGCGCTTAATACTGGAACCAACCCCTAAATCCTAAAGGCAAAATCTCATTGACATAACTGGAAGCTTAAAAAATTCTTCAAGAAGATTTTTTTAAAAAAAAGTTACTGACAAAGTCCGCAACACAACGTCCGCAGTACACACGTGTATGGAATTGATATCTTGCCCGACCGCCCGATCGCCCGTTCGTGAATGCACTCGGGATGCTCGGATCACTTCCGAGCACCTCAACCACTTAGTCACAGAGTCGCGCTGGATAACACTCCTATATATATATATACACACACACACACATATATATACATATATACATACATATACATATATATATTATTTTTAATGTATTTTTTATTTCTAAAATATGTAGATTAAATTTTTGATTTTTAGTTAATATATTTTATATTTTAAAAAATACTGAAACTATATTGACAGTTTGACACGATACAATATGATACTGAAACCGTATCGTTTCGGTCCAAAATTGAAACCTCAGTACGATCGAGATTTTAAACCATGCATAATGCATTAGATTTTATCTATTGAGAAAAAAATTAACTTAAAGAGCAGCTAGGCCTCTTTATATTTTTTAACAAGATGGCATTTATTGTTGTTTGGTAAAATAATGATAAGGTCAAGTTTGGTAGTACCAATTCCGAGTTATCATATGGCTTATGAGCTAGTTGAGTTTGTATAGTCTTGAGATTATTTGTGCTTGAGTAATTTTATTAGAATGAGAATCATCTAGTATATATGAAATCTTTCCATGCTCGCAATAAAACAATTCAACATCTGAAGTAGAAATTGAGAGGATCATTTCAGTTTCGTTAAAAATATCATGTTGATGTAGAATCAGTTGTCAATTTACTGGTAAATTCATAATCTTTTATACGTTGTCCTTTTATCTAGACTTCTAAGTTTTCTATTAATAGAATTATTATTCTGACAATAATATGTGGGAATGGAAGAAAGAAAGTTAAAGGTTATGTGCATTGTGCAATTGGAATGTTAAAAACTCCATGTGGCTCTCTTGACTATTCCATCACAAGACTTTCTTTGTCTCTGACTGGAACATATCTATCATATACCCTCATAGGCCATGTTTGTTATCTAACTTTTAGGTTCTCTCGCTTGCTCTTGTTAAATTTCTTTGTTCTACTAATATTTTTACATTATTGCATATTAAGACAATTTGAATCTTATTAAGTGATTTATGGCTATAACTTGCAAGCCAGGTGGGTTCAAGATACCTTGACCATTTGATTGTTGAAAGGAAGTATGCAGAGGCTGCATCTTTATGTCCTAAGATACTTCGAGGTTCTGCTTCAGCATGGGAAAGGTTTATTAAACCTCCACTTGTGTGTTAGCATTATTAATATTTTCTAATGTAGTGATTCAGTTATTTTCCCTAACAGATGGGTTTTCCACTTTGCTCATCTTCGCCAACTTCCTGTCCTAGTTCCTTACATACCAATTGAAAATCCACAACTGAATGATACTGCTTATGAGGTACCTATGTCTAATGTATCTCCAGAAAATGTCTTTTCAGCATGTATTGCATGATCATTATTTTTGTTAAAAATAGAACCTGAAATGTACCATGGAGCTCTGGATTTTATGTTGAATCATTAGTTTCTTTTACTATGGGACTTTGGCTCACTTTTTTCTCTTAAGAACTGTTGCTGAAGATACTAATATGTGGGCTGGACCTTTTACCCGTGCTGGCCTGCACTAGGGGCATGTAACTGGATAGGGTGAATTCTTGTCACAAATACATTTACAAAATCTTGTGCTACAAAATGCCATCATTTGCCATTTTCAAATTCATTCTAGACATTATGCTGTAATCTGTTAAATAATGACTTTTAAAAATAAATTTCTGCTCATACAGGTTGCACTTGTTTCATTAGTTACAAATCCATCTTTCCACAAACTTCTATTGACAACTATCAAGTCATGGCCAAATACACTGTATTCCTCAACACATATTATATCTGCTATTGAACCACAGATTAATACGTCATCTGTGACCGACTTTCTAAAGGAGGTAAACTCACAACTCACTGTTCTTCTTTTTATTATTGTATTTCAAATTCTCATTATATTCCCTTTGGCAGGCATTAGCTGAATTGTATATCATCAATACACAATCTGAAAAAGCTCTTGCATTATATGCAGATGTAAGTAGACCATTCTACATAATATGAGCTTTTGTAACTAATCATGCATGTAATGTGCTGCAACTGGCCAGTTGTTCATGTTGATCACCAAGCTTAATTCAGGTTCTTGCTAATGTCTTTTCTCCGTTTATTATTACAGCTAATGAAGCCTGAGATTTTTGAGTTTATTGAAAAGCATAGTCTATACGACTTTATACATGATAAGGTATGTTAAGTTACTCAAGAGAAACTATTTTCCCATACAGCAATTATGTTCTCTCACATGTATGTTCAAAGACCAGTTCTTATGGTACGTTGTTACATTACTTATGTTTATGACTTTATTCTCTATTAAACCACAGTTTGGATATCGGCAAACAGATTTGTACAATGTCTATTTATCAACAGTTTCCTCCAAGAATCAGTGAAAATCTAGTAAAAAAAGAAGATAATGAGCAAAATTGAGCTAATGATAATCTATGAAGAATGGGGGTAAAAATATTTATTGTATTATTAGTGTAAGAGAAAGAAAATGTAGAGACGTACCCAATAAGATACTAAGGCAAAAATTAAAAGCTCTTGTTGATATTGATAATCAAAAAGAAGTTTTTTTTAAGAAAAAAATAATAAAGACTCAACACTATATACAATCTATGTGGGAGGAAAATATTATGATAAATTCTGAAAGTATAGTTTTTTGTAATATTTGAATATAAGATTTAAAAGTTTAAATAATAGATTTAGAAAACTATAATTTTAATGTGTTTTTTCATTGATTTAGATTTCCTAGACTGTTATTATTATGGGTTCCAGAGATATATATTGTATTGTGATTTCTAAGGTTAGAGATTTGGAAAGAGAAGCAAGACTTACATATGATATTTGTCGACATAGAAAAATCTTCTGATAGAGTCTCAAGGAAAATTATATAAAGAATTTTAGAAAAGAGAGACGTTAATATAATATATATTGAAATAATTAAGAATATATACAAGACAAAAGTGAAAACTTCAAATTGGCTAACCAAAACATTTCATATAAAGACAGGATTATATTCAAGGATCAACTTTAAGTCCCTATCTTTTTCTAGTAATCATGGATAAACTCATGAGAACTATCCAAGACATATTACCATGGTGTATGCTATTTGCGGATGATATTGGTTTGATAGATGAGAAACGTGAAGGAGCAAATGCTAAACTTAAATCCTGGCGAGAAACACTAGAAGTAAAAGGTTTAGGATTAGTAGAGAATATGAAATTTAAGTTTAGTAATATTAGACGTAATGAGACAATTGTTAAGATAGGAGATTATAATTTATTTGTAGCACATGAGTAGAAGATGAGAGTTACAGAGATGAGGATGTTAACGTGGATGTGCGGACACATAAGAATGGATAGGATAAGAAATGAAAATATTAGAGAGAAAGTCGGGTTGCACCACTCTAGAGACATGTTTAAGATGGTATGGATATAGACTTGACACCCAATAAATGCTCTAATTAGGCATTGTGAAACTATCATCAAAAGAGGAAGAGAAAAATCCAAAAAGATTTGGTTAGTAATAATAAAATAAGATAAAATTTATTTAAATATAAATGATGATACAGGAGAGGATAAAGTCAAATGACGTAGAATGATCCATATAGTCGACCCCACATAGTGGGATAAGTCTTAGTTATTGATGGTAAGTTTACATCTAGAGATAGCTCATAAGGCATTATCTCATTTACTTTAGATGAAATAATTAGTCATGTTGAAGTTAAATCTCCTTAATATATGGTCTTTACCTATGATATTATGCTAATTAATAAGGGGGAAGAGCATAATTATTTATGTGAAATTTAAGAAACAAAAGTTATTAAGTAGAACTAGATTGATTATATAGAATACAATTTCAGAAATACGGAAAAAAATGGAATAGTAGTTTCAGTAATAAGAAAAGAAATGAAGGGATAGTTGAAATGGATGAATATGAAATTTTGTATGAGTTTTAAATAATTTTGTTCTATTATTCAATAAGGAAATTGATAAACGTGGTTGAAATGAAAAACTTAGTGTTCCTAGGTGCTTCTTAAAGTAAAAAATTTATAATTTTGTGTACAAGTCATTATTTTAAGGACAAATGTTGGGCACTTAAAAAACAAAACCTAATGTTTAGTAGATATATGAATGCTAAATGGATGTGTGGTTAGTAGAAAGATTGATAAAATTACCACTATTCAAGAACTAGAATTCAGGAGCAAAAAGGTATAGTTACAATATGTGATACAATGAGTAGAAATAAGTAGAGAGGATATGAGCACAAGGAAAGATGACCAACATAGTATCTAGATAAGAATTGATTAAAGTTGAAGGTTGAAGGGTAGAGACAAGTGGAAGACCAAACAAATGGAAGACAATAGTTGAGATGCTTATAATATTTCAACTTATAACTTTAAAATTTTTAATTGAAATTGATTTTGAAATTGCTATAAACCCATGTTTAGAAGTAAACAAGTCTAGTGAAGGAGGTTTATAAACTAAATTAACTAAATTTTATTTGAGCTCATCTAGTCATGCTTGGGAGCATGCCATGCTGCCAGAAGGTCGGCACAGCTAGGCATGACATTAGAATTGTATTGTCTTGGTCGAAGATTGTAACCCAGGCATTATATGAGATTTTAAACCTTGCCCATAACGATGCTATGTTCTCAGAATTCAACCATTTAAAAGGCATTGACACTCTTCAAGTAATAACATTGATAATCAACCACAGATTAGCAGGAAACAAACTAGGTTCAGAAATCTGCCCTATAGATGAAAAGAAAACAAGAAAATTGATTATGGAACTTGTACATAAAAGGAAAAAAAAAAACTGGAAAAGAACTTGGTTGTTGTTGCACTGAAATTTGCAATTCTGCGCGTGCGCGCGCGCGCGCACACACACACACACACAAGGTGCTAGAACAAAATTGTTGAGGAAATCTGATCCTTCAAAAGCCCTAGAAGTAAAAGATCACGGAAACATGAAATAGCTTGAGAGGAAGCTAGATCACAAAGGTAGTTATCATTATCTCTGCAAGAAGAAAATGAGGACCGGAGCAGGTCTGGAATTAAGAGTTGTGGTAGAGGGGGAAGATAAGCTTGGAAGGTTCTGGGCGCTTGCAGCTGGAAGGTCATGAGTTCTTTTCCTTGGAAGTGATGTCACATTATGGAAGGGGTTGAAGGAAGTAAGTGACACAGGTTTGGGAAGGAGAGAGTGTGGTCCGATGTACTGCAAGGTTGACTGACATTCATGTGAAGGAGATCTTTTGTAGGGGGAAGATGAGCTTGGAAGGTTCTGGAGGTGCTCGCAGCTGACAGGTGATGGAGAGGAAGGCTCTTGTAGGGAAGGCTTCCCTTGGAAGCTCATAATCATAGGAAGTCTTTTAGTTGCAAGTGATGTCACATTGTGGAACAATTGGGCTGAAGGAAACAGGTGAAATAGGTTTAGGAAGGAGGGGGTGCAGTTCGATGTACTGCAAGGTCAACTGACATTCATGTGAAGGAGATTGTTTGTAGCATAGCATGGGTGGGGATTGATATCACAGATCTGATCTTATGTAGAAGTAAACGAGGACAAATACTAGGGTATCTCATTCCCTTGGTAGTCCTCTCTACCTTGATATAGATTGCTATTATTCTTCTTTTACATTTAGACCTCTCAGGATGGTACTTACAATTGAGCTATATTCTATTTACAATTTGCTGATAGACAACATCCACATGTACTTCCTTACAAACAAGTTCATAGCGGAATACAGTGAGGAAATTGTTGTTTTGGCAATTTTGGTTTTTTGACAGTGTTATTGTATTTCATCAGTTTCCGTTCTTTATCTTTATTATTTATTTCCATGGATCATAAAACTACTACTACTTCTATTATTATTATTTATTATTTATATCTGGATGTTTACTTACTGTATGCCTTAAGAGTGTCATCCTATTTTTTGTTGCATCATACAGGTTGTGGAACTTATGCTACTAGACAGTAAAAGAGCCGTGAATCTCTTGATCCAACATAGGGATTTAATTCTTCCAACTGAAATTGTTGAACAACTTTTAGGAACAAGTAGAAAGTGTGATAAGAGATACCTAGTGCATTTATATCTGCATGCACTGTTTGAGATTGATCCACAGGCTGGGAAAGATTTTCACGACTTGCAGGTGATTTCCTTTTTCATTTATTAACTTTTAGTTGTTTAGAAAAGCTGCAATACTTAGCAATCTCTTCCATTACCAAAATATGTATGGAGCAATTGATACTGCATTTTATTAACTCAGCCTATTTCTGTGCAATCAATTTCTGAAATGACAGAATATAGTTTTCTAAGTTTTCTAGGATGGCAGAGTCTTGATGACTTATAATGACCTAGACAAAGTAAATAACTGCCAATATCTGATCCTTGTAACATAATTTGTATCTTTGATTGAGACTTGAGCTGTTTCACGAGCTTTGTTCACTATAAGGCCATTGATCTTCGTAAGTGAAGGAACAAATGATTGAATTAAAGCATATTTGAGAAAACAGTTGTCAAGATTCTGGAGAGTGTCCATAATCAATGCTTTTTCGGCTACTTGTGTCTATGGGGTCTGCTGCAATAATTTGGTCTGTATATTTGATTTCACTTATCTGGCAAATATGGATTTTTTTGGATCTGGCTACAATCAGAGTTTTCCATTTCATGGTTGACCAACTAGACTCATAATGGTTCACTATTCAGTTGTTCTTACCTGTATATGCATGTTGAGCCCTTCCTTTTGATGTATTTTCCATGGAAGACCTAGACAATAAGGTCAATAAAATTTTGCTCATAAAATGTAAGAAATCTATAACTAGAACTATGCATCATCATTGTCAAGTCGTTTACCCCAACTGTTTGGAGTTGGGTTCCATAAATATTATACTTTTATTGAGCACTAAGCTAAGATATATCATCATTGCCTTATAAAAAATGTGTTTTAACGTTTGTGATGATAGGTTCAGACAATTTTCTCTGACTATCTCTACCAAACACAATCCATTCTGATGCAATGGGTGGTCCCACTCCAGTATAACCTTTTTTTAATCCTCAGAGCATCATTGGCGGTTTTTGGGATATGCTCTTTCCTTGTGAAAAATTAGTGGCATTCTGATTTGAATTTTATCTTCTAACAGCATGTGGAATACTATCTTATCACTAGAACTTGATGTGGTAGCTAGTATGCCAAGCAGATACCAGTGTTATCAAAGGCGCGAGGCGCACCGAGGTGCACGCCTCTTAAACATGAGGTTGATTACTAAACTACTAACACACTCATATATAATATGTCAAATATGATAACTTTCAAT
>JBBPFQ010926409.1:0-11461 GCA_037974815.1 Kaempferia elegans
GTGAGTGAACCGCATCAAGGTGTATTCTGACCGGATGCATCGCCCTGTCGGATAGTCAGGTAAGTGAAGTCATCTATCTTATGTCTTAAACTGCCAAAGTGTGGTCTGACCAGGCGCGTCGCCCGGTCGGATGGTAAGATATGTGATCTCCTTTTTTGCATCGGATGCGTCTGACCGGATGCACTATCCAGTCGGCTCTTGTTTAAGGACTTCTGGTTATTGGGCAACTTCGTTCGTTCGTCCGTCCGGATGCGATGTCCAATCGGCTTCTTTGGTTGCTGACTACTTTCTGTTTGATTAGCTTGTTGTTAGACTTCTCTAATTGGAGCAAATGACAATGGTTGGCTGAGTGCTACACTTGGCCCGCGACCTAATTGCCTCTCTTGGACAAAGATGACATAACTTCCATTGACCGTCCTTGACCTAACTTGACTGACATAGCTCCCTTGTTGACCGACATTGACCTGACTTCTCTTCGCCCGGATCAATAGGGCTGATGATTGGTCTAATATCGTTTGTTAGAATGTTCAAAACATACATTAGTATATCTAAATATGTAGCCAATAGAATATAAAATCACCTACATAAGATCAAATGGCAGGATCTTTTTAAGACTTATAGGAGAGGGAATCTAATTATATAGGTTAATAATTAAATTAATCATTCCCTTCACTCCTTTTAATAAATTTATTATATACTCCAGAACAATATCAAATCTTTTGCATATTATACATAATCACAATACTACAATAAAATTATCATGTCCCTGAGTTTTCATTAACAATTTGTTCCCTATAGCGAATTCAGGAGTCCGAATTAACAAGGATAAATTACAAGTAGCAGCAAATGAGTAAAGCAATGTGCTCATCAGATGAGTTGAGAGTTGAGACCGAAGACGCAGACGCGACCGCTTTGAGATCGAAGGGTAGGGCGAGCGACTGCACTTGACGTAGTGAGATTTTGAATGTGCAAATTGCACAGGCACAATGTTACCTTGTTCATGTTTAGCTCGGGCCACAACTGAACCTTCGATTGCACTAACCAAATGATTATAATTTAATTCCTCTCTCATGTCACCACAGATTATAATCTCTAAAATATCATCAAGATTGCACATGACCTTATTTAATTAAGCTTACAAGAAGAGTTTGTGGTACCGATTTCTCAGCTCAAAAAGCTTGAAAGCAACTTTTATTCACATGTATAGTTAGTTATTCATGAACACAAAATGTAGTTGTTTACAATGTAAAAAAACTAGTAGTCTGATATTGTAGACACACAATCTAAACCAAATAGGTATCTGAGATATAGTCATCCAGGCATGGTAAAGAAAACTAAATGCACCCCCAAGATCAGAAAGCAACTTTTCTTGAATTGGAATGAACTACTAAATCAATTCACGTATAGAATCCACCAAAACATGAAGAAATGAAGCAACTAAACTTATGATTACTGACAAGTGTTCAAAGTAGGACCTGATCAAGGCAAGGGAACAGGAGTTCTCCAGCGATGGAACTCAACCAAGTCTCTGTTAACAACTGAGCCATTATGAAGCCAAAATGTTTCTGCAGACTGATGAAAACGCCTCACTTTTCTCTGAAGCTCCCACATGATGCCTATCATAGCAGAGCATGGCTGAGCTTCCGAGGCATAAACCCACAGACACCTCACCTGTCTGCCTCGAGCTATCATTGTTTCTATCACTTCATCTGACAATTTGTATATTTGATTATCTTATGCTTGTTGCTAAACGAGTCAAAGTGGTTTATAAGGAATTGATGAAGGAGGAACCTTAGAGACTAACCCGGTATGCTTTCTAGGTATTCAAAGAGTTGAGTGCTTATCCGAGTTGATGGCCATTTGATAGATATCTGTGCATAATCAATCACATTTTGGAAAGGAAGCTCGACTTGATCCGATAAGATGACTGGGACACATTCCTGTTTGCAACTCACCCTATTAAAAATCCCAGAAAATGCCAGCTTGCAAACTTTGATGGCATTTTTATTGCAATCAACTGACAGATGTGTTAAAAATAAATAAAAGATTCAAAGTGCCTCCAAGATTCCAATGAAATGGCAGGTGAGAGTAATCTCCAAACACATTGATGTCATCAACAGTTCGTAAAGGTAAACTAGCTGCATGGTCTAAGCAAATGCATCATTCAGGAGTTTCAGAATCATATTGCATCTAGCTTACGACTTTGAAAACATCTTTAGTAGAGAACAATTTAATTTGGCTAAAAGATCTCAATGCAAACAAAAACATGAAATGACATCAATGTGTTTGGACCTTCAAGGCTTCAACAATGGCCACTAGTTGAAACTACAAAGATATTCTCACATGAATCTACTTGCTTATGCAATGTGCATGCACATTAATTTATGAAATTTTATGATCACATGCATGATTGCAAATATTTGTGTTTGTTAAGTATACGCAATGTAAGATAGAGACATACCACAAAGAAGGACTCATAGAAGCGAAGTGTCCATGATGACTCGCCACGTGGAGCTAGGCAAAACTTAGCATTTCTTAAGTGATTGAAGTACTCAGTTCTTCCCAACTTGTTAGGCCCTGTGAGATGCAACTCTGGAGATTCCAACTGTATATCAATCAATTTGCATGAGACAGGAAATAATATGGATGATATACAAAATGAACAGGAAGTATAGCATATAGCATCTCAGTTTTAAGTGAAATAAGCAAAACTGTCCTTTTCTTTTTATCATCTATAACCTCTTCTCTTTACAGAGAAGAAAACAAATAAGCAAAACTGTCCTTTTCTTTTTATCATCTACAGCCTCTTCTCTTTACAGAGAAGAAAACAAATAAGCAAAACTGTCCTTTTCTTTTTATCATCTACAACCTCTTCTCTTTACAGAGAAGAAAACAAATGTGCTACCTCCTTAAAAACCTAAGCTTAGCCAAAGGTGGGGCATATGACAAGTTTCTCTGAATTTGCCATGCAATTTGTGAAGCCAATTCTAGTATATTGCTTACCCCATCTTCTCAAGAGAAAATTATTGTATTCTTCCAACTTATCTTTCGGCAGTATTTACAAGTTACAAGTTATCGCTTTTGTTGTGAATCAACATGAGATTAATTCAATGGAAACCTCACTGACAATGCAGATTTAGTACATAGTCGAATAAGTAGTACAGTAGTCATAAAAGAACTCATTGCAAGATTAAGCGGTATTATGTATGATTAACATGAAATGTCCACCTTCAGCCATGGGTCATTTGTCATTCGTAAGCAAGTTTGGATTAACAGTACGTTGAAAGCCTAACAATCAGGTATCAATTCAGGGAAACAAATTACATATGTTTCATAAATAAAAACAAATACCTGATAATAGAAACTCACCTTATCAGGATATTGCTTGGCAAGTGCTACCAATTGAAGACGACCAACCTTTTCCTGAGCACGTCCTAAAAAGTTCGCCAAATACTTTCTATTTGATAATGGAATAGGCTGAACCACATTGGGGCCATGCAACTTAGTTATTCCATCATCAACATTTCCAGGAATAATTATATCTTTCCAAGTATTAAAAGCAGTAACGTCGCGTTTATCAGTACGGTCACCCTATACAAATAAAGAGTTTTGCAGCATCTATATGAGTCTTCACATAAACAAGTATTGACATAGGAGTGTGAAACCTTAAAGCGAGAGTGCTGCAATATTTAACACACGTGCGTAATTTTTCTCAATCAGATAAGAACCAAATGCAGAGGAGAAGCTGATAACCACACACAAAGATAATATATGTTGACATAGACCCAAGTTTCTTTTCCTTCATTTCATTATGCAACACAACTCACAAGAGAAAGGACATTAATAAAACACCATTTGCAGGACAGAAGTGAAAGCTTCCAACAATGGCTGACTAGCAAAATGGCTTAAATGTACATATAATAGGACCCTTGGTCTGATATATTTGGCTTACAATGATCAGCCATCTTCTTGAAATAAGACATTTTTTTAAATCCCAGGTTGCTGAGAGTTTGATCACTCCTGATGCATAAAGAAAAAAGAAGTAGAAGATAGCAGATGCAAAGGACATCAGAGATGTGTACCTGATTCAAATGAAAAGGAACCTGCTACAACTTGCTCTCATCTCTAATCAATTTATTTTTAAATTCCAGAAACGAACTTTGTTAACTAACCACACTATGCAAATAATATGAACCTTATATTTCATGGATTGCTTTATAATGTCCTCTCAATAGTTTTTGGCTTACTGCTCACTGCTTACTAGTCATCTGGTTCGGTGGTTCCAAACCCTATTTGCTTCAAGCACAATATAAAACTAAAAAATCTTGTTCACTAAGAAAGTACTAGAGCAATATTTAATCTCGCCTAATAGTATTCAGCAACCAAATAAAGTTATCAACTGAAGCAACAAACTGATTCAGTGACAATGACTTGGGGTTCCATCACTCCATGCATTAATCACCCTTGGCACTTTCATGCATCACACATTCAGCCAACTTTTCTAGTTTGTAATACAATGAATTTGAATTATCTCAACAATCTTACTAACATCTTAAATGGTCACTATGTTAGAACTACTTGACCTTGTTCTATTCAAGTGTTATTACAAATGATACTTATTTGTAACCACGATAACAGCACCCACAAATTTAAATACATACCATCAGCTACTCAGAGAGGACCAAGGAAAGAGAAAAAACAAATAAAATAAAAATGCTTTAAAATAACTGATGGATATATAATCATAGCATATGAATAAAGAAAGATTTGTGAATAAGCTAAATAATACAAATAGCAGTCCTTTTGACAAATAACATTGGAAAAAAAAGAACAAATGAGGAAAAATCATTTTTCATCCTTCCTGTCCCTATTTGTGATGCATATGAATAATATCAGAAATAGTACCTCTGGAGTCAAGATGATTGAACGATTCAAAAATGTAGCCCAGGAACGAAACAAGTGAGCACCAGCCCCACTGCACTTCTCGTGAGATAATTTAAATTAATTATAACACATAGGCAGATGACACAATAAACAGCTACATTGGCAATTATATAAAGTAAAAGAAAAGATATATAGAGTACCTAGGGAAGACAAATATGTGATCACGACCACCTGAATATCGGAAATGTGGCATTTGACTGAGAACCTAAGCACCAAATATAAAACCATGAGTCACTTCATAATAGAGTAGGCCAGCTAAAATAAATAATTCTATAGTGGAACTATTATGATAGTTAATAGCAAATTTCTAGATATACTTAAAACGCAGTGAACCACGTTAATAGAAATAGACAGTAACAAAATTAAAATGGTGCACTTCAATTAAAAAAAGAACAAAAATTGAAAATGCTATTACAACAAATACGTGTTGCTAAATTCATAATTCTCAAAATATACTAAGATTAATTACCTTTACATACGTTTTATTGATTTCTTTATCACTCAAACCGCCCATCATCCTCACACATTTAACATATGAGGGAACAAAGAAGAGATCTGCTTCCTCCTTGTTCAATGTCCGAAATCTTGACTTGAGAAGCAACTGGTGAATTTTGACCTGAAAACATTAAATAAATGGTGTTACTTAAATTTTCAAATGAGTGTCAGCAATAAAAGACATTGTTCCTTTCGGGAAAAAGGAGTAGAGAATTGGATTCACATGAAAATTCCAATTGTTAAAAAAAGTATCATATTTTGTGGAAATGGAGCTAAGCCAAATTGGGTTTGATAGATTCCACTAGAGAGGAAGTGTTGCAACAAGAAACAATCTAATTTTGAAATAGCTATGTATGCACATAGCATGGAGCCATAAGTCATGCTCATATTTTGAAGCATATAAAAACTTCAACTGGACAGATTTTGGCAACTGAATACAATGTGACAAAGGCCATTTAGTTTGGATACCTTGGAGCCCACCTCAAACATTTTCACTACTTAAACCTGCCAACCTACAAGAACCTCTTCAATGCTCCACTTGAGCTCCTAGCCACCACCCACCGTATTCAAGAAAGTTAAATCTCACAATATCCCACCCAGCTTACCTCAGTCAAATTGAGTGTGATAGGAGCAAACCCAACCCAAACTTAACCATGACTCAATTGAACTCCTCTTATCTTAATCTCTTCTATCCACATTCCCAACCAAGATCCGAGCCAAACTCCTATGACTACCAGGCTTCTGCAAACTATTAAAGTTTCTACCTTTACAGATTGAGCATCTTCTGTAGGAACCTAAGTGGTAGGCATGGAGCAAGAGGAAGAGAATAGAGCAATGTTGAGTTCACTAGATTCACTAGTGCATAGGGTTCCAGAGCAAGCAGCCAGACAATGTGGAGAAGAGCCTACAATCTCTCACTTATAGATGAAAATTTTGGCTATAGGATCTCAAGCTTTGAGAACAAAAAGGATTCAATGTGGTGGATAGAGAAACTTGAGGATATAGGATTCATAGCAGAGAATAATGGTTTCAGGAAGGGTATTCCCAAAATTGGAGAAGGAAAAGATGAAGCTTTTAAAGATATGGTAATAAGTGCAAACAAGGGAGAGGAAGTTTGTGTGGAGAATAGATAAGGAATGGCCAAGCAGTGGATTGAAGTCAAGAAAGGGGGAATCTCCAAAGATGAGGAGACCGACAATTCAAATTCCATTCACCTTGGATGTGTTGGAAAAATTTTATCCCTAAGAACTTTCATATGTTGAATATGAATACATATGAATGTACATACCTTTTAAATCATGTTGATGCTTTCATTTCCTGAATGCCCTGATAGAGAAGGTCTGATGTGTTGATATGTCGATATGTCGAGTTTTCTAGACAACATTACAAGGAATTGCTTGTTAGTGGTTCTCCAAATTGTCTCTAGGAGTGAAAATAAATTTCAAGTAACTAATATGAGATTTTAAAGCCTATTTTGTGGGCAGTGGTCGCATTGGTCAAAGTGAGAACAACCTAATGAGTTTAAGGTAGGGAGGGGACAAATCTGCTCTGAGACTTGAGTAAGTTTATTGGAGTGCCTAGACAAGTGAAAGTCTCAAACCGTTTTGATGATCACTTTTCTGTTCACCTTAAGGTCTTCAGGGGCCTCTCACTCACCGTCTGAAAATCCACCCGGAGGATTATGCCAAAGGTGGCAGAGTCAATTCAAAATAGGGTGAAGGAACCAAGAAGATTTCAGCCAGAGGGCAAGCACCAAAGAGACCTTGATACACGACCTCCTATGATAAAGACGTAGAAGGGGATAAGGACAAACCTAAGCACAACCGATACCATTGGGATTATAGGTAGTGTATACACTTGAGGATCTAAATTAGGGAGCTAATTTGAAGGTTATTTGGGAAAATTTATCGAGTCCCAAAAGGCTAAGGAGTCAAAGGAAGCAAGTGTGATGTAAGAGCTGATTCAAAAGCATATCAACATAATGACTTGGGGGCCAAAATCTGGTGGTGAGAGCAATAATAAGTTAAAAGTCTTATGCATGGACGTAGGTGAATTAACTAAGATGACCTAACATGATCTAAGCATAAATTGCTAATTGCCTAGTGCAAGAGTGCTTATAGTCACATATAGCTTTGTTAATGTTGTACATCTCAGCGCTTTTATGAAAATTATGTATATTAGCGAGATGTAGAAAGAATTTGGAAACTATAACTTTTAATGTAAGATTTAGGGATGAATTATTCATTTGAGCACATACATTGGGTTTTTAGTTGTGGGTTTGCCTTTTGCATAAAATGCAATTTTAAGTAGGACAACTTTGAGCAAAATGAAAAATGTGATGCCAATTACCACAAAGCCATCAAGTTTCCAACTCCAATAAGGGTTAGCAAGTTAAGACAAATCAGGTGGAGTAAAAAAGTTACAAGCATTCATTGGACATGAGCCAATGTTTTGTTCAATAAATCGAGGAGTTGGAAGAACTCAGAAGGGAAATAGAGTTAAAAGAGTTAAGCTTATGTTCAACAAACTAAGGAGGAAATGGAAGGACATATAGGGAATATAGAGCCAAAAAAAATGTTAGAGGATAGAGTTGAGTTACCAAATAAAATTGTTTATGGGCTTATGGCCAAGAAAATGTCCGAGTTTAGTATTCAAGCGAAGCCATGTGGAACTATGGGTTTTTATTTAGGGAAGGTCCAGTGAGGAAATCAAAGTTATGAGCCAAATCAACAATTATGGATGTTCTGAAGTTCAAGACACGTTGAAGCTATGTGTTATAGGTTGAGTTGGTATTTTGAAGCTTATGAAAGGAGGGAGATTTCAGTCATTGAGGGAGTTTTCGTAATGGCATACAAGGTGACACAAAGTTTCTCTACCTTGGCCTTCGAGCTCACCTTAGCCAAACTGAGGGTAGTTCAGACACATCCAACCTAACCTTAAATATGTCTCGACCAAACTCATCTCAGCTCAATCTCTAGCCACATTCATAGCAAACTCCTCTAACCTCAATCTCCTCTAGCCAATGACTAGCAGGCTTCTGCAATCTGTTATAACCTATCAGTAGGTAAATCCGACCAATTCTATTGATAGATTATTTTCACATTTATCTACTTTAGTAACACGACTCAATAGAACGACTAATTAGAATAGTGTTCAAAATAAAGAACAGGATACCTGCGTACCCCACTGTCCCTTGAGGCAGGCGTCGGGGGAGATCCGGCCGTCCCTTCCGCGCATCAGCTCGCGGAGGCCATCGATATCTTGCTCCTCGTAGACGTAGATCTTAAGGTCGAGGCTGGAGCCGTAGCCTCGTTCGGGCCAGGATAGGTAGCCGCTGCTGCGGTCGAAGAGGGCGGGAGATGCAGCGGAGGAGGGGGAAGGAAAGTCGCAGGAGAGGCGATCCAAGGCACGAGTGACGAGGAAGGTAGCGACGACGAGGACGATGGCGCCGATCTTGTGGGATCTTCCACAGAGCACCGTCGGTAATCCGCCACCGGAACCGAGATTGCGACCGCGGCTTACGCTTCCCATCAGTGAGCGCAATCGAGGCGTGGGCGGAATACTGGAGAACCAGAAAAGAGAAAGAAGGGATCGTAACACCCGTTACATTCCTTATTTTTTCTAAAACCCCCTAAATTTAACTATTTTTTTATAAAATGGTCCGTAAATTTAAAAAAAAAATAAAATGCACCTGAATTTTAAAACTTTTGAATTTGGCAATTAAAATATTCTATTTTTATAATTTTAATTAAAAAGGGCAATTTTTTTTTTAAATAAATTATGTGTTACATGTGAGATCCATATCCCTAACCCTTAACTCTCCCCGTGAAAAATTAAATTGGGAAAAAAGAAAGATTACTGACTATAACATCAATCCCGAGACTAATGATGATAAAATAAACGAATTAGCTTTGATGTGTTACTCGCTACAACTTGATTTTCATTGAGGTCTAATCAGAGGATCCTTACGCACTTAAAGACGTAAAATAGTTTTTTGGAACACATTTCAAGCATATGTAAATTCTCCATTTTTTTATTGAGTAGAAAATATTTTTTTTTATAATTACTTAAATTTAATTAAAATCATTACGCAAAAAATTAATGTACTGTGTGTGTTATTTTACACATTATAGCAATTATTTATAACTGCTACATTAGTGTTTGCCCCCGGCAGGGTTGAATTAGCTAGTACGAAGCAAAGTTGCTACTATAGGGCAAAGATTTGAATCTTGATAAAGCTGAGAAAAAAAACCCTCCCCGTAGTAGCCAACTATAACTTCCCGATTTACTTCCTCACAGATGGTTTTGGGGACGTTCGTGTAGGGTTATTGAGGTGACGGATTCTACCTTTTGCTACCATACAACATTGTTAAAATTTGAAGTAATTAGTGGGTGTATGTCCTTAAAGAAATATTCCTCCCACCCGCACTTCCTGTCTCTCGGTCTAACCGACCTATTAAGACTTCTTTCCTAGTGTCTGGTCCTCTTGATTCGGACATGGGAGCAAAAAAATTTCGATATCTCTACAATTGTATGATATTATTCACTTTGGACATAAACCCTTATGATTTTATTTTATAGCTCTACCCAAAAGACACCTACTAATAGAGATATCATATTTGATGGGGCATGAAGATGTGAGATATCATGGTTACCAAATCTTGAATTGCTATCAATAATATATTCATGTGGCAAAAGGCGAAATCGCTCGCCCCCATGCCCCCGCCAACCCGTCCCCAGGTCAACACGGAGGAGGTAAATCACGGATGGGTACTGGCCATAAGTGCAAATGGTTAAGACATGGGGGAACTATCAATAATATATTGAGTTGACAATGAAGAAAGACAGTCCTTAGTTTTTAATTGGCAAACGATTTCCTACTCCATATCTCATTTCCAAAATCCTCTCTCATCTTTCTTTTTTGTTTCATTTTCATACAGCTCCAACCCCCAAGAAATCAATGAAGGAGCTGGCCTTCTTCTTCTTCTTCCCACCGCCGTCAATCTCAGCTTGCACGAAACCGTTCGATTTTGTCGCCACCGCAATCTCTTCACCTGAACCTTCAGAAGAGAATTAAACAACAAAATGAAATCCCAAAAAATTATTAACAAACAGCTCTTTAATTAATTCTCTTAATCGATATCGATTACCAGAGGAATCGCCACTGCTCTGCTCCCTCCTTTCTCTCCTCGCCATTATCACGTGCCACCGGTTCTTCACTGCGTTATCTGTTCTTCCAGGGAAAAGCCTCGCGATCAGTGCCCACTTGTTGCCGAGCTGCCTCTGCAAGGACAGAATCTTTTCTTCTTCTTCCGCGCTGAAGCCTCTCTTGTTGATCCTCGGATCCAGTTGGTTGCGCCACCGCAGCCTGCAACTCTTCGCTGGAAGAAAGAAACCAACCTTCTCTTCAGATCGAATCGTCAAGATCGAAACTTTAGTGTGGGAAGAGTCGTACCTGACCGTCCTCGGAGCTCATCCGCAATCAAGCTCCAATTTTGGGGGCCGAATCGGAAGACAAGCGCCCTGAGCTTGGCGTCCTCTGCGGGTCTCCAGTGGCCTCTGAGGCAGCATTTGGGCTTATGTGCCATCGTCGTCTAGCTTCACGGAGGAGGGATCTTGAAGTTAAATTAAAAGCGAGGAACGAGGACGAAAACGGAAAGTGAAAGGAAACGGCAGGGCGAAGAGGAGGAGGAGGAGGAGGGAGGTGCTCGTGGGGGAGCGTCTTGACCCCGTCGCCATTGACGAGTAGCTCCGTCGACACGAGTTGTCGCCTTGTTAACCGCCCGAGCAGCGACGGCAGGCCGCGTTAAAAACCACGGCCCTCAAAAACCAAACCAGAAGCGTTTTTTTAATTTAAATTAAATAAAATAAGTTTTAAAATAATAATAATAATAAATGGAAAAATAAAATAAAGAATAATTAAATACTTTTTAAGAATGTAAATATTAATTATTAAATCCTCTCATGCAGGAAGTTAATAAATAGATGGGCAACTCACGTTGTGAAGGAGTCTAAAGCAGTG
>JBBPFQ010926517.1:0-11461 GCA_037974815.1 Kaempferia elegans
CCATTTAAGGCATCTCTAAGCATTATAGTTCTAAATTAGATTTTTTTTTTTTTTTTTAATTTTCAATACGCTGCATCATAGGAATAAGAACTTGTCATTCTCCCCACAACAAAAATAAAAAACTTACCTATAAATCTCAAGCCTCATTGTTTTATTAATTAATTAATTACCGGCTCCATTCACAATATTAATTTCGAGAGAGAAATAGTAGATTTAAATTACTTAAACAAAAAATCTCAAATCTTATTTCCACAATAGTTTAAACTTTTTTCAACCTTTTGATTTGACAACCTCTCTACAAATCTTGCATTAGAGATTGATCCGAAGAAAGAGAAGACAAATTAAGGGTCGGTCTGCAAAGAAGCCACATCATATTGTCTCAGTGTAGACAGTGTGCAGACTAGGCAGCCGGAATAGCTTGCTCCAGTTGGACATCAGATGTGAATACATGCCCGGTTGAACAAATCAACATCGCAGATAAACAATAACTGTACAGAGAGTCGACCGAGCAGCGCACTCAGTCCGATAGATCGGTTGCATAGACAAGACAGAATGGTTGTCCAGCTGCCTGACCGGGTGATGCACTCGGTCGGGCTGACCCACTTGTCCTATATAACAACGAAGAAGAACTAGTCAGTCTAGTTATACTAGCTGTCCGTCTATATCAAGAAAAGCAATTGATCGGTAGTCTAACACATCAAACGACAGGAGAATATTCACTATCAGAAACAGGCGCCGTAATATCTTGTACGGAGGAAGTTTCCAAATCTGACACGTATGGATGACGCGTCCAATTAAGGAAAGCTCATTAAGGAAAGGAATCATGCGTCATAAATTGTCGACGCTATTTAGGGTAACCCCGCAACTGGTGTTTCCTATTATCCAGGTATAAGTACAACCCCTCACAAGCAGTGGATGTGCGCAAGTCTCATCAATCACCTCTTCACCTTCTTCTGCGTTGGGCTAACTTGAGCGCGGATGACCACACACGGGAGCGCCCCATCCTGTTCCTTTGTTTAGCCGCTAACGTTTTTCGTCAAGTTGTTTTGATCTTGTGCAGGTTACCCCTCCTGTGGATTTCTGTTGACTACATGTGGAAGGTCACATCTTCCGTGTCTATTTTCCCGCTTGCATATACGAAACGGAGATGTTATTAGACATTGATAGGCAAGGTTTGTGAAAATATGTAAACTTGAAGACCACTTGAATATATACATGATAATCGTGTGTCCTCCTAGATTTGGGCTTAATGACAATACAAGGTGCATTCAGTGTGTTCTAATTGATTGCTAATCGCTTGTTCAAAGCTCGACAAACTATCACATCCCTTTTTAGTGGCATAAACCTTTTTTTTTCTTCTTTTGACATTTAGAATTTAGACCATAAACCTTTTCGTCTTATGTTAAATTGAAGTAGCTTAATTACTTCGACAGTCAGTGCCATTAAAAAAATCACTTTGCATATATATGATTGGATAATACAACGTGAGGCGAAAGATTCAAGGTGTTCTGTTCTACTCTGAACAAATGTTGATCATGTATAATGCATTTGTGGCACAAACCTGAGCAAAATTCCCTTCCCCCATTTTCAAAACAGAAAAAGAATAGAGACACTGATCAAAACGAAAATGGCGCCAGCATCGCCGGAGATCAAAGATGAAAGCCTTAGAGTCGTTGGCGCGGCCGGCGGGAGAGTAGCTCGGCATAGAGAAGCTGGTTCCAAGTGTCAGGCAGCCCTGGCACACACCAATGGATGCAATCGGCAAACTTCGCTGGGTCCGCCTTTTGCTCCGGCGTCAGCACCTTCCCCTGCTGCATTGTGTAAACCGACGTGTGGGCATCCTTGCGGCGCTCCGACATGGCTGTGATGTCGATGAAGGTGACCGGCACGTGCGCCGTCGAGCCCGTCGCCTTCCTCGCCGATGCCCAAAGGTTCATCTCCGTGCCGACGTGCACTCCGGTCATGTTCCATATCGGCTCCGTCTCCTTTGCACACTTGATCCCATCGGGGTTGCCCCAGTCCATGCCGCTGCGCTCGAGAAGATTAGCTGCGGAGAAGAAGCTTGAGTCGAAGAATTCTGATGAAGAGACGAATGATCGATCACCTGCCATGGAGAGGGGACATGCTCACGAAGAATACAGAGGAGGTGTTGGGATTGAGGCTTTGATCCACCCAATCGAATACGGTATGCAACACTCTCTCGTAAGCTTCCTCTCTTCCAATTTCGTCGTGCTCCGTCCAGTTCTTGGCTCCTGTACGCCTGCTCGCAATCGCAAAGATGGAATTTCGACAGTGAACAAGGGGCGTAGCTGATCGAGCTCAATCAAATCAAATTTGCTGCTAATTAACTACTCACAGCACTTTCATCTGGGGATCGTTCATCCACCAGATGTAAGAGTTGAAGACGAGCACATCGGCTCCCTTCCAGTGCACCGCGTGCTTCTCCACCGTGTCGGGGTTGATGATCCTCACCGGGATACTGTGGAACTCCGGTGCGTCGGAGTTCGACTCCACCAGGAACGGCGCCCAGTAGAACTCGATCGAAGCACGATACTCCTGCAGGGCAAATGAGAAATTAGGGATCGGGGTACTCGATCTGGAAAAACCCTAATTGGCGGGGAATGCCTTGATTGGGAAGATGATGCGAGATCCGTCGACGATGCGGCTTCTCCTCCCCCGCGGAACCACCATCTGCATGAGGCACACCATCGATTCCCACTGGTTTCGGTTAATCGAGTCGCCGACGAACAGCATCCGCTTCCCCCGTAGCCACTCCAGCATCCGCCTCGCGTCGAATCTAGGGTTACACGAATTGGACTTTGCGTCAGCTCTAATCGAGCCATGGACGGCGGAAGATGCGATCTTTACCTAGGCAAGGAGCAGTTCTTGGGCTGCCACCGCCACTTCTGGTACTTGGACTCTGGCCGGCCATTCTGCAAGCAGGAAACCTGCTTCGACAGGAACTCGCAGCTGTCCTCCCGGTACGGAGGATAACTCTCATCAAACACCCAATCTCCATCGGAGAGGTCGCAAGTTTCCGGCACGGAGACCTCGCCGGGAATGTAGTCTGCCGCGTAGACGGCCTTGTAGCGCCACCAGGAGTACTCGGCCAAGCTCCGCATGTCCTCGCCGTACATGACCGCAGAAAAAATGAAGACGGAGACGACGACGACGACGACGGGGAGCTTGCCGCCTTTCCGGAGGTAGGACCCTGCGAGCTTGGCCGCAGCGATCGATGACGCCGTCGGCGGGCGGAAAAGGGACTTCCAGCTCATCTCGTCTGGTAGCTCGATCAGCGCCGCGATTCTTGCTCGCGAAGGCAACGGACCTCGGCGGATGTTGCGGCCCTACAAAATCCGCCTTCACCGCTCGATCATCTCGCGACGGACATGCACCGGAACTACCAAACTGGTACTTGCCATATTTATATTTATATAATTTCCTGAAAGAAAGAAGAATTTACTTATTTTCATATAAAATAAAATATAAATTATATGAGGGAAAAAAAAGGATGTTTTTTTAATTAATTTTTTAAAGAAATATTCTTTGTATAATTCTGAAAATTAAGAATATTTTTCTTATCCTTTTATTTTCTTAATAAAAAAGGTATAAAAAAATTTTATTATAGCAGGCAAGGTCCCAACTAGGTCGGCTGGTTGAAGGTCTCATCTGCCTACCTGACGGAGATCGGTACCAGAACAGACATCGAGTGGAATATCTCAGACCAGAATTTATCTTAAATTCACGCCATCCTCACCTACTGCATTTTTTATAACCAATAAATGACCAATAAATATTCTTAATATATGCATACTAAATAAAAAAAATACGATATTACAAATTTTAATTGACGATTTTCAGAAATTAACGAGACATAATTATATACCTTTTTAAACAACTCTTGTTAAACATGCATAGATTTTTTTTTTAATGAAAAATACTATACATAAAAAAAAATTCATAGAAAAAATCAAGAATATATGCATAAAGTAATGGGACTAAAAAAGTAAAAATGGTAAAGTATAAATTTATTTATCTATCCGTCAATTTTTATCTAAAATTTTTCTCTATGCCTTTCATTGCATTTTTTTTATAACATTTTGCCTGCTTATTAGGTTGTAATTGATATAAATCGAGGTATTGGTATAGTAGTAAGAGATAGATTGTATTCTTAAATAATCAGGATTTAATTTCCATTTAAGAACAACCACATCAGCTACCCTATTTAAATACTATACTCTAAATTTTAGATAAAGTAGTTAAAAAACTCTTGCATCAAATACCCTATCAATTTCTTAAATTTAGATTTAATGAATAATAATTTTCTAAATTTAGAAAATTAAATCTTTTCTATAAAAGTAAAATAATATATATTTTTTTCAATTTCTTTTCTTTCACTCATTCTTTTAAATCTCTTTTCTTCCGCTCATTTCACAAATATATTAATAAAAAGTTAGAAGAAAAAAAAAGAATATAATAATAAAAATAAAGATAATGTAAATTTTAAGACAGCTGATAGTGTACAGTGAAAATAATTATTACAATTTAATAAAGTAAATATTTTATTTTAAATTTTAGATATATAATAGGATAACTGATATATATGTTATAAGTTACATGTGCGAACAAGTTGTTAACCTTTTTCTTAGCATGGAATTGACATAACTTAAATGTCAAAAAGACTTTTAAAAAAATCTAAATAAATATTAAAACGTTTAAGCCATGTCAATAATTATTTAATTATAAATACTTTTGAGAACTTTTGATTAGATTTCAGAACTTTCAAACATTAAACATCTACAATTTATTAATTTTAGATGTTATTGCCAAGGTAGAATTATGAGGAAATTTAAATTGACACGGCAGTTCATTGGATTTTTCATTTTGACCCTTAACTTTTAAAAATAACAGCCTACGCCCAAAGTTTGAAGAATTCTAATGATTGTCCTTCCTGCCAAACATATGATTGTCTTGCAAATAAAAATTTTAATATATCATAAAAAGCAATTTTAAATGTTCATCTTATTTAGATTTTTTACTTTTAAATTTTATTTATAAAAAACAAACCAGATAACTCTTCGTGTTTTTATTACAAATTGCTATCATAAAAGTTTGAGAGGCAAATTGAAAAAAATAATAGTTTTTCTCTACATTAAGAATTTAAAAATTTATGGTATAGATAATAGTCTAAATTCAATTTTTTCTGGGGTTTTATTTCACTTTAATCAGTTCAAAATTTTCTTTAGGAAAAATGTCGAGATCGCATGTGTAAAGATGTCTTGCAGTCTTGTTCCCTAATCGAATTCAAAAGGCATCAAGCACACAAAACGAGGAAGAAGACGCAGCACGGCCGGCAAACGTCCTCATTACACTTCGCATTCGACCAAGCAGAGGATAAAGCTACCGCCATGGCAGCTTCCGCTTCTCCTCCTCATCTCGCCTGTAACTCCGCTAACCACGGCCACGGTTACGGAGGAGGAGGAGAAGCGTCCGCGCTGTAAAACCTCGGCCACGTTGCTCGCAGTGTCGCTTCTTTTTTTGGTCCAGTGGACGATAAAAGCTCCACCTTCCCCCAATCGGACGCTTTCTCAGTTGCTTCCGTCTCTTTTCCCCCAATCAAAAGGGAAAAATTGGTTCTTTTTCGTTGTGGTTGCGAGAGGTTGATTTGATGTGAAACCCTAGTCACTTCCGTGCTGTTGGGTCGATTTGTGAAAGAGGAGGTATCGGATCCGAGCTCGATATGGGAAACTGCTGCCTTTCGCCGGAGGCCGTCGCCCGGGAGGACGTCAAGACCTTCCCCCGTCCCCATCATGACCACGGCACCCGCCCACTAGCTAACAAGAACCACCTCCGCCACAACGGCGGCGGGCACTCCAAGCGAATGGCGGCGGTTCTTAGCGGAGACGCCAGGGCGGTGGGCGGGATCGAGGAGAAGTACGTGCTGGATCGCGAGCTCGGCCGCGGGGAGTTTGGGGTCACCTACCTCTGCCTGGACCACTTCACCGGGGAACTGCTCGCCTGCAAGTCGATCTCGAAGAGGAAGCTGCGCACGGCGGTTGACGTGGAGGACGTGCGGCGGGAGGTTGCGATAATGCGGCACCTGCCGAGGAGCTCCAGCATCGTGAGCCTGCGGGAAGCGTGCGAGGACGACGGTGCCGTTCATTTGGTCATGGAGCTGTGCGAGGGCGGGGAGCTCTTTGACCGCATTGTGGCGAGGGGCCACTACTCAGAGCGCGCGGCAGCTGTGGTCATGAAGACCATTGTTGAGGTCGTGCAGCTGTGCCATTGCCATGGGGTGATCCATCGAGACCTCAAGCCAGAGAATTTCTTGTTTGCAAACAAGAAGGAGAACTCTCCCTTGAAGGCAATTGACTTTGGGTTGTCAATATTCTTCCAGCCTGGTGAGAGCATTTCTTGATCCACATTAAAATTGCTTACTTTATTGTAGTTTTCAAATGCTACAATAGTGTAAATTTGTCTGGAATATACCAAAGAGATTGTCCAAATAAAATACACAGTGGCATAACTATTCAATTCGGTGCATATTTTAGTGATGGTTAATTTGCAATTTTCAGGTTTATTTATACTTTATTTATCTCTATGCTATTTTATGTTTTATGTAGTTTCCCAATTTTGATGTGTTTGTGTCAAAAAATGGTTCAAGGATACAAGAGATGTAGATCAAGGTCGTTCGTTAGAATGGGAGCATGAAATGAGTGTTTGCATGGCTTTTCCAAAGAGAGAGTTTGTGGATGTGCACCTTGGGATGCCATTAGATAAAGCCTATGGGTTGTCAATAGAAGATCTCAAAGAAAAAAAAAAATCTTCCTAGTTATTATCGATTATCGATCCTTTTGAAAAAATTTCTCCATGGCATAATGAATAGTTACCATATGAATGCATACTGATGATCTTCATTCTTGTTGAGCCTCATTAATGATCACTTCTATTCAATAACCTAACTTGGGGTTTAGTTTACTATAAGGGCATGCTCTACTTAATTTTTCTCTCTCTTTTCCCCCCAATTCTAGGTGAAAGATTTTCTGAGATAGTTGGAAGCCCTTATTACATGGCTCCAGAAGTTTTAAAACGGAATTATGGACCAGAAGTTGATATATGGAGTGCCGGAGTTATACTCTACATCTTACTGTGTGGAGTTCCTCCATTTTGGGCTGGTAAGCTTTCCATCAATAAATCCATTTTGCACACTTCATTATTTGTTCTACCACTTTCTGCAAATAAGTTACTTATTGTCTACTGTAAGCTTTCCATGAATAAATATATTCTTTATTAGTTCTACCACTTTCCGCTGATAAGTTGCTTATTGTCTATTAATTAATACATTTTTTTAAATTTTTTTCAGATACATATTCTATCTAACAAGAGCTATGATTTCTTAATTGCAGAAACTGAACAGGGAGTTGCACAAGCAATTCTTAGGGGTGTAATTGATTTCAAACGGGAACCATGGCCTAGTATTTCTGACAGTGCTAAAAATTTAGTTCGGCTGATGTTGGAACCTGATCCCAATCTTCGGTTAACTGCAAAACAAGTGCTTGGTATGTTTATATTGTATGCTACTTGTTAATATAACTTCAATGGAAGTGTCCCTGACATTTGAGAATTGAGATCATCTTCATTTTCTAGAATGGCATCCATATTTCTTTAGCTTGTCATCCTGTTTTGGGTTTTGTATTTGGTGTTGTTTTCTTTCTTATGTTGAACTATGCTTATACATTATCTTTCCACATACAGAGCATCATTGGCTTCAGAATGCAAAGAAAGCCTCAAATGTACCTCTTGGTGATGTTGTCAAGTCAAGACTTAAACAATTTTCACGAATGAACAGATTCAAAAGGAGAGCTTTAAGGGTCTGTCTCACTGCAATTAGTAGTTAAACGGGATGTTTTTGATTGCAGGAATATAACTTGGTTCGGTTGATTATTCATTAGGTTATTGCCGATCACTTATCTACTGAAGAAGTGGAAGACATTAAAGAGATGTTCAAGATGATGGATGCTGACAATGATGGCATTGTATCTCATGATGAACTCAAAACTGGGCTCGCTAAATTTGGTTCACATCTGGTGGAGTCTGAAGTGCAGATGCTTATTGAAGCAGTGAGTATATTAGTTAAATTGATTTGGATTGAAAATGGGAAGCATGTTCAAAGCTTTGATGAAAAAATGGCATCTACTTCTTTGTGCTTTGCACTTTTTTCGTACTCTAGATCTTGTCTGAACTATTGCTGGCCAACTAATTTCTGTACAAGAACCTTAACCTATCTATAGATAAATAAGCTTGGGTAAAAGCTGCACATGCTTTAAATGTACTTTGAAGAACTTTTTTAGCCTTGTAGATACTGAAAATATGGGAGACACATCAGTTTCTTCTAGTTTTGTGTAAAATGGCAGCAGAATTAGGAGTGAACTACTGTTTATGTGACCTATGTTGCATCATTCCCCCGCCAAGTCTTGGTAATAGCTAGGATCTTACAAGTTCTCTGAACCAAAGGGACATACAACAACAACAACAACGACTAAGCTTTATCCACTAGGTGGGGTCTGAACCAAAGGGACATATGGTCGTAATTTGTGATTGTTTCAGAAATTGACAAAAAGAAAAAACTTCTACCGAATAAAGATTTTTCACAAGAATTGATGTCAGAGGATGGATTAATTGTTTGGTGAAATGTGTAAATGCACTGCAACATCTAATAATTTCAATCTGTTGAATAGGTTGATATGAATGGGAAAGGTACCCTAGACTATGGTGAATTTGTAGCTGTATCTCTTCACTTGCAAAGAATGGCAAATGACGAGCATCTCAGAAGGGCCTTCTCATATTTTGACAAAGATGCGAATGGCTTTATAGAACCTGAGGAACTGCGCCAAGCCCTTGCTGAAGATGGAGCTCCTGATAGTATGGATGCCGCCAAGGATATCTTACAAGAAGTGGACACTGACAAAGTATATTTCTTTCACTTAGATGATTACTCATCTTCTCATCTTCATCACTAATAAGCCAGGTCTTTTTTTTTAAAATTTTTTTATCATAGGATGGTCGAATAAGCTATGATGAATTTGTGGCAATGATGAAGACTGGAACAGATTGGAGGAAGGCTTCACGACACTACTCGAGAGGAAGATTCAACAGCTTGAGCGTCAAATTAATGAAGGATGGGTCCTTGAACTTAGGCAGTGAGAAACCATTAAATTGAACGGCTAAATTGTTGTGTGTCTTTACACTTCTCTATGCTGACAGTATTCTGTTTGCTTCCTATGGAATTAGTTCTTCTCAGTCACGGTAGATGTTCAGGGATGTTCTTGTTGCTTTGTGCAAGTTCCACTATGTTTGGTACAGTGTGTTGTGTTAGTTGTAGAACTTTTGTACGAAATGAGGGTTTGTTGTAATGAAGATGGGCATTTGTTCAAAAGAAGAGATATTGATACAGATGGAAATTAATGGACTATAAATATTGCCACTTGCTATCTAAACTTCCGGCTTTTCTTCATCTTTTAATACCTCTCTTTTTCTCACATGCAATGCAACATGATTACGACCCACAAGGAATAATGATATCTATTTGGTTGTCTGCAGGGCGTGCTCTGGTTTTGTGGATGATAAAAAAGGAATAATGATTTCTCAGCTTCATCTATTCCTTTGCCCAATGCACTACACACTTGAGTTTTACGACAAAGATGATGATAGTTAAAGTTAGGCAAGTTCATTAGGTTTTTTCACGATGCTGCTGCTTGAAGAAGGAGCTAATGATTTGGTGTAAGACTGTCAGCTCCTCAGCGTTCTTCTCATCTGTAAATAATTGTCCGATGCTGAGCTGGAGAAGGGTCCGCACTCATGAAGCGTCTATGAGAACACTTGCGCCGTGACGATATTAGCCATAACTGGGCGAGGCGCAGCTTCTTCTTGAAGACATAATGCAGCACCGGCAACTGCTTGGTTCAAGCCATTTGCATGATAGTCTTCTCTCAAAAGTGGGTCGACTAGCTCTTTGGACCTCTTATGATCTTTGAACTTTGGCATTGCCTGTTCTGTTGGAACAGCAAATTAAAGCTAGTTATAGCAGTAGTCGAGGAGGTACGTACAGTTTGTTGTGATCCTACAAGACATTGTTTGAGGAAAGCATACCCAAGAGATAAGATTCTGTTCACTTGTTGGCTTCGATGTGTCGATCGCACTCCTCCCAGTGATTAGCTCAAGGAACACGACTGTATACATCTGCCTTCACGGTTAGTTCGCCTGGTCTAGCATACTCAAGAGCACAGTAGCATAAGTGCCCATCACCTTAGAGGAGACCAAAATCAGACAGTTTTGCTTTGAAACCACCTTCATGAAGTAGGATATTGGACGATTTGAGATTGTGGTAGATCACAGGCGGGTTGGCCTTCTCCTGCAAATAATCTAAACCTCGGGCGGCATCATATGCTATTTTCATTTTCATGTAGCAGCTTAAAGGTTTCTGTTTCCCTCATGTCTTAACCATTTACACTAATGGCTAGTAGTCACCCGTGATTTACTTCCTTTGTATTGGACTGAGGATGGGTTGACGGAGGCGCTGGGGTGAGTGAATCACATTTTGCCACATTAGAGATTTCTACTTAGGCGAGATATCTAAAAATAGAAAAAATGTTATCAATGAAATCACATAGTTTCATATTTGAGTAGCTAAAATTTATAATCTAAATAACTAAGAATTGAGAATTATTATAGAATCAAATATACATAATGCACAACAATCTTGAAAAAGATTCAATGAAGAAGATTATTACCGAGCAGATAGTCTTCTAAGGAGCCCAAGGACATGAATTCATACACCAGAAGTCTTTGAGCACCATCGGCACAGTAGCCATATTAGCCAATAAGCTTGACTAGATTTTCATGGTGAAGGAGACTAAGCATCGTTACTTCGACGATGAATTCCTTGTTTTCTTGGAATCCATTCCTGTCAGCTTAACAGCTACCACCTAAACTAACCAAGAGAATTTAGACAATCATGAATAGACCATACACGATTTAAGAGTTGCTCAAGAGACAATAAGAATGACAATTACCCGTCCAAGGTTCTCAACCTTCACACAAAAGACACTCAGACCGAAAATTCTTGGTAGCTGCAGCAAGCTCACGAAATGTGAAATTCCGAGCTTCAATATTGCCATTTGCAGCATTTTTGGATCTTGCTTCCGTGAAACTCTGTGATGCAATACTACTATTTCAAGCATCTTTTGGAGTTGCTTCAAAGGAGGATTTTTGTGTGGTATACACTGTCAAATGAAAACATTTGTAAATGCATTGGTAAAGGGAAAAAATTTCAGCTTTTTACCGAACCGCGTAGTTAAAGTTTCAAAATTATCAAATCACGTAGTTAAGTTTCAAAATGACGAAATCCAGTATTCATTTCCGATTTTACCCCTATCAGTCGAATCAATTTTTAGATCAGTCG
>JBBPFQ010926624.1:0-11460 GCA_037974815.1 Kaempferia elegans
TTGTTGTTCCAATAAGGCTACGGCCAAAGAAGGACATGTGCCTCGCCAAGACCTGGAAGTCATTTATTGAATCGTATCATAAATTTGTTATTCTCAAACATAACTCTATTTATGGATTAGTTTTCATTGGAGAAAATTTTAATCCGGGGACCGTGGTGGTATCACTATGAGATTCCAGGAGCACGATTTCCAACAAGTTTAATTCAATCAGACCGGATTGAATCTAATTGGGATGGATCTTTCCAAATTTGATCAAATGCACTAGATTTATTCTAATGAGCTAGATTTGATCAAATTAGACTAGATTATCCAATGTACCAGAATTAATCAATTGAGCCTTGGTTTGATCAATATGTCTGAGTTTAACATAAATGGGCTTAGATTAAAAAATAGCAACTAAACATCCCGATTAAATTAGTTCTAATGGGGATAAGGGACTTAAGATCCAGTTTTTTAATCGATTGGTCTAGTATGTTAGTCAATCAGAGCTCCTTAAATAAAGAAAATATGTTTATCTTATTTGCTTATGGATTCTGTATATATTTCTATGCATATGTGAGAATTAAAATGAACTGGTTTTGTTACTAGTTTGTTGGTTATGTACCAATATTATTATTTTTAATTTCAGATACCACAGATGATATGCACGATGACCTATCACGATGTGCAATGGAATGAGCTATGGGAGGAGATTCAGGAGATCGAGAATGACCCATTTTTGGGGGTTAGAGTACATATTGGACGACTTGGTCGGTTGTTCTGAAAACTCAAACAGGAAGAGTTTGCAGTTCTAGATAATTATAGGATCTGGGATTTGATTTAATCATTGCCAGGGTATCCTAATATGATAGCACACCATATTTGGGAGTGCTTTGAATGGCGTATCTCATATGCAGAATTGCTTGTGAAGCTACTTTACCATGAGTATCCAGAGGAGCATCTTAAAGAATCTTAGGAGGATTCTGAAGAAGGCTCGATTATAGAGCAAATGGAAAATCCTAAGTTTGGTCTACATGAGATTGCCCCAAATGAGTTCAGGTTCAAAGAGATTGAGTTGACCACTACACTGATGTTTATCCTAGTAGGAATAGTATTAACTTATCTAGTTTATTAGAGTGTTGTTGTGATTACTGTCGTTATGTACGAATAATATTAGCCCATTAAGTTTAATAAGATTATGTAATATTAGAGACTTTTGTTATGTATGAACAGTATTATTTTATAAAATATTTTGTTATGTGTTAACAAACTAGAAAAGGAATGTTATGTGTTAACAACCTTAAAAGAATAATTAGTTCATTTCATGATTTGTTCATTTAATGATTTGTTCATTTAATGTGATGTGTATAATAGAATTGATCAATGTTGATTAGATTGGAACATACAAATGATGAGTGGAAACATAGTTACCACTTGATTTTGTAAACCAATTTTAAATTAGATTGAGTCAATCATAAATTATATACATATGAAATACATTGAATTACTAAATAATGTGTTTATTTATGTTAGATCATGACTACTAAAAAAATATCATAGCTGAACTCAATAAGAGAGAAATTATATAGGGATAACTATAAAATCTGGTACCTCAAGATATAATATGTTCTTGATGAACAAGAAGTTCTAGAGGCCATAAATCAATTTATGGAAGAACCTAGTGATAGTTCTACAACACAACACAAATTTGACCTCGATACCTGTAAGGCATGGAAGAAAAAAAGACTCCACTACTAAGGGAACATTGATTAGTTCAATGGCAGATGACCTGATATTTGAGTATGAATCATTACCATCGGTTGATGTGGTCTAGGTAGCCCTTGGAGAGAAGTACAGTGGAGTTAGCATAAGCAAGCTTCCTCAACGAACAATAAAATTTGACAGCTGCAAGAAGTGCCCGAATACTACCATGATCCAACATTTGAAGGAAATGACGAATATGATTCGGGAGCTAAAGATTTCTAGCTGGTCATGAGTTGACTGATGAACAACAGGTTCAGACAACTATCCATTCCCTTCCTAATTCTTGGGAAACAATGAAACATAATCTAACTCATAGTGAAAGTATTAAGACTTTAACTGTTGTCTTACACCGTGTTGAACTGGAGGCGGAGAGAATAGAATCTTCAAGGATATCTGGTCAAGATTTTGTAGCTAAAGGTTCTGGATCCAAGAATAAGAAAAGATGATTTAAGAAAGGAAAGGAAAAGGGAAAAAAACTAATGTTTTTGTTGGGCAAGGCCCAATCAAGAAGAAAAGAAATAAGTATGGAAAGAAATCTAAAAGCAAACTGACTTGCTATAACTGTGCCAAGATGGGTCATTTAATTGTACTGAGTCAAAAAAGGTAGATCTATGTTTATCTTCTTTTCAGGAGCATTATGTTGCTAGTTCAGTGGTGTTTGCTGATTCTTATCCTTTGTGGATCATAGATTCAAAGAAACAAACCATGTAGCATTGAGCTACATACGTGGAGTACTATTAGGTACCAGTTGACTACAATGGATATATGTGGGAAACAATATAAACATTGAAGTCGAATGACTTGGTATTTGTAAACTCAACCTATGTGGTGGACGTACTTTGTTTCTACATGATGTCTCTTATGCTCCTGAGATTCAATAGAATCTGGTTTCCATTACTGGTGTTCATGATTTAGGTTATTATGTAAACTTTTATAGTCATTAAATAGAACTTCAAATTAACTCTGTGTTAATTGGGTATAGTTATATATCAAATGGTTTCATGGTTCTTGATGTAGAACCAAAACAATAATTATGGAAATGATGGTTATTTTTTAAACATTGCTCTTACTAGAGATACTGATATTAATGATGAAGTTTGACATGCTAGACTAGGACATATAGGACAAGAACGAAGGAATAAATTACAAAAGAGGGTATGCACGACACTCACGCTAAAGTTAACTTGTTTATATGTGTGCATTGTCTTGGTAAAATATAGCTAGAAAACCGTTTGATAAGACTATTAGAGTTGAGTCTCCATTATAATTAAATCATTCGGATATTTGTTGTCCAATGAATGTAAAGGCTAGAAAAGGAAGTTCTTATTTCATTACATTGGCCATAGAGGTGAATATTATCTTATCAGTTCAAGGCAATATATAATGATAAAGGGATTATTAGACAACTCACTATCCCTAGAACTCCACAACAAAATGAGGTTGTTGAAAGAAGAAATTAGATTCTTCATGAAGTAGTTAAGTATATGATAGCGCAGGCTAATTTGCCGATCTCTTATTGGGGAGATACATTATTAGTTGCAGCCTATATACTTAACAAAGTGTCTTTAAAGTTAATTCCATCTACCCCATATGAACGATGGACAGGAAAAAAAAATCAGATTTGAGTAATCTAAGACATTAGGGGTCAATTGCCTATGTTCATGATAGTTCTCACAAGTATAGAAAACTGTGACCTAGGGGTAAGAATTATATCTTTATTAGATATTCTGAGGCCTCCAAAGGTTATATTTTCATAGATGAGCAATAAGATGTAACCATATTTGAAATAGAGTCAAGAGATGTTATTTTTCTTGAAACTGAGTTTCCAACACGAGGTGAAGTTGATAAGATAATTTTTTTATTTGCAATAGAGAAAGATGATAATGTTCTTTTATCAACAAATCATGCATCACTAGAGATGTCTGATCTGGTCAACCCAGTAGGAGTAATATGCCAAGTCAAAAGTTGACTTCTCAATAATCCAACTTATTAAGAAGTGTAGGCAAAATCAAACCTAAAAAGAGGTTTGATATTAAGAATGAGACATTAATGACACTCTCGGTTGACGATAATGAACTTCAATTTGTTGGGGAAGCATTAAGATGCACAATTAAAGAAAAATGAAAAATTGAAATGAATGATGAAATAGAGTTAATGAAAAAGAATCAAGTTTGGGATTTAGTCGATCTTCCTTAGGGCCGAAGGGCTATTGAAAATAAGTGGATTCTCAAAATTAAGAGGAAAGAAGATGAATCAATTAATCGATACAAAGCTCAACTAGTTGCAAAAGGATATACTCAAATGGAGGTTGTTGAGAAGTTGAGTACATCTTAGGAGTAAAGATCGTAAGAGATCGATCAAAATGACTTTTGGATTTGTCTCAAAAGACTTGTATTACTAAGATGTTACAACATTTTAATATGTTTAATTGCAACATTCAACAAACACCTACAGTGAGGGGTATTGTTCTAAGCAAAATTATATATCCCAAGACTTTTGAAGAGATAGCCGAAATGAAAAAAAAAATCATATGCTAGTGTTATTGGTAGTTTGATGTACACTATATTGTGTACTTATCCTAATATAAGATATAAGTTATGTTATTGGATTAGTTAATTATTTTTAGTCAAACACAGGATTGAGACACTGGAAAGCGATGAACCCTATATTCAGTTATCTCAAAGGGACAACAAATTATTGTATCTATTTTTGAGGGTCTAAAATGAGCATGAAGGGCTATATAGATGCAGTTTGGGTAGAAAACCTTGATGAGAGAAAATTTACATCTAACTATACCTTCTTGCTAAATGGTGGTGCCATATCATGGAATTGTAAGAAGTAGGCTTGTGTAGTCTTGTTGACAATGGAAGTTATGTGACTTCACATGTGTAGCTTGTCGATAATGGAAACCGTATGGCTTGGCTTGTGTAGCTTGTCTATAATGGAAGCTGTGTGGCTTGGCTTGTGTAGCTTGTCGACAATGAAAGCTGAATATGTGGTTTGTGTAGTGGTTGTGCAAGAAGTTGTTTGGTTGAAAATGTTCCTAAAGCATCTAAAGATTGCTGAGGACAGTGGAATTCTTATTACAATGTACAGTAACAATCAAGTTGTTATAGATTTTTCTAAGGATCCCAAATATCACAACAATGACAAACATATGAAAATTAAGTATAATTTTGTAAGGGATGTTGTTGACAAGAAAACGATAATTCTTGAATATATCTCTACACGTTCTATGCTTGCATATTCTTTTACTAAGTCATTGACTAAAGAATCATTTCAAGGACATGTGAAGTCTTTGTGGATTGGAAAAATGTAACACATTTTAAAATGTGATGATCTATTCAGTGTATATGTTTTTGTTACATTTGAATAAAAGTCTTTATAAGTATGTTGATAAGTTGAGATTGGTCCACTCACATGGACAATCATCTCTATTTTTTAAGTATAAATAGAGATAAGATTGTTACTTATAGAACAACTTATGTAGTTGTGAATAGAGAAATACCTGTAAGTTAAGGTCGCCTTAATTATTGTATCAAGATGAGATCATTCATGTAATGATCTAAGTAAATGCACCCACCATTTACTTAACCTGCAGAGTCTAGATTAGGAATTCATAAGTTGAATTCAGGATTAGACATTATGTATGTTTAGATCAAAATCTGTATGATGTTAAATTTTTGAGAAAAACATGTGCTCTTTTTAGTAAAGAGAATAACATCGTAGTATGTGATTCATTCCACATATGCTAGGCCACAATAAGGGTAGTAGGAGAACGTAACCCTACTTCTTTACTATGTGAGACCCTTGAGATTATAAGTTAATCTCAATCTTACCCTTAGTGTCTATTTAGCTGTCTACTTGAAGTTAAGATCAATGTCTTTTACTTTAGCAAATTTCTTAATGGCTATGAATGGTTCGATCTATGAAACATAACTAGAAAAGTCACTGATTAGAATAAATAGGTTCTAGCCAAAAAGAAAAATTAAAATAGATTTACATCTTTGGCATTTCTTTACTAGTCAACTAATTACATTTTTTGTTAAGTACTTACAATGTGATTGTGAATAATTGTATTGATTGGAGATGTTGAACATCCTATTGACTTAATAGTCATTATGAAGGATTAGAGATGTTCATATTGATATAAATGATTAATCTAGGGTAAAGGTAAGTTTTTTTGATGTCTCAGATTCGTCCTATAGAGTAGCTAAGTGTAACTACTTTTTTAGCAGTAATTAATTAGTGTGCTTGTTGTCGCATGAATCATTTTTCCTAAAGTATGAATTGAATATTCTTACATTGTCTTTGTGACTAGAAGACCTTTATAGATTGACATGGACGAGTATGAGATGTTGGAGTTAGGAAGATCAGAAGGTGCCCCTTCCCCTTCCTCTTCCAATCCATTCACCTTCCTCCATCAATGAAAGAAGAGGAAGAGACCTTCTACATCTATGTATAAGGTCATCCAAAACAATCTAAAGGAGGGGAGATGAGACAAGTTGCGTGTGAGGTCTGTACAAGGTCAAAGAAAAAGGGTTCGTCCCATCTGTGAAAGTTCTCTTTGCAAGGTTTGTCTGTGTGCACGAGAAAGAGAGAGGTAAGAACAACTCATAAGTTTTGGTTCATACATTACCATTGGGTTGAGATTTGGTTTGTGAATCTTGAAGAGATTTCCAATTCGTTTGTGATGGTTCTTCCAACGACAAGCGAAGATCAAGATCTACTATGGGAGATTACTGTGAGTTTTTCAGATTTCGTATTTCTGTATTTCATGCTTTAGAACATCAACATAATCGCCATCAATTCAATGGTAGGGATCTGATGTTTCTTTTCTTTTCTTTTCCTTAGTTCAATGTTTTTAACAACAACAACCAAGCTTATCTCATTGGATGAAATTTACTATATGGATCCTTCTACATCATTGAGTTTTATCCTCTACTATACCACAATTTGTATTTAAATAAATTTTATCTTATTTTATTATTGGTACTCAAGTCTTTTTTTATTCCTCTTCTTCGTTTGATGTGTATATAATTGTCATAGTTTCACATTATCTAATTGGAGCATTTATTGGTTGTCTAAGTACATATATGTACCATCAATAGATGTAACCTCGACTTTCTTTCTAATATTTTTATTTCTTATCATATCCATCCTCATATGTACATGCTTCGATCGTAATATCCTCATATATTCGAATCGTAATTTAACATTCAGTTCCATATAAGATAACATTAGTTTATATTATTAAAAAAAGAAGTTGATAGCATGTGACAACATAGTTGTGAGGGATTCACGTATAGTTTATGTTAAAGGTGAAGATACCAACAGCTTTTCCATTTCCCGTCCCTTCAACTTTTGCTAATATTTTAAGAGTGGTAATAGATGATAAGTTCTAGTTTCATAACCATTGATGTCTCCATTGCTGCTCTTATTAGATGCAGGCCTTGCAGTCGTGTTGAGTCAAAGAAGATCAGGTGATCACTAATCAACGCTTTCAATATAAAAAGAAAGGTAAAGGCGATAGCTTCCTGTCAAACTCTTTTAACTATTCCTTAGATTTGAAGACTAACATTATTGAAAGCAGCAGTGCCAATTAACTTTTCTCCTGTATCCTCCAGTGTTGTCCACTGACTAAATTTTAGACAATTTTTTTATGAGATCATAGCTTTTGCTCTAATTGATTTTAGAAATGTTTTTCACACATTAGCTTAAGCTCTAACTGATTCTTACATTAGGCTCTAGCGTTTAGGGTTTTGAGTTCAGGGTGTAGAGAATTTTTGAGTTTTCAGTCGAGCATTAGCTGAGTAGTGTTTTTCATAAATGTACTATATTTGAAGAATTGTAGTGAAATTAATATGCAGTCAGAATATATGATATCTGAAAGCAAGTGTACAACAACCATGTCTATTAATTAACAAATAAAGTGAGTGGTCTTAGGGGGCATTGGTAGAGTGCAGCTAGTTGGTCTTCTAGATCAGTTGGGTCAAAAGGGCAAGTTAAGCTAGACGAGCTACACAAGTCAAATAGATTGAGTTGCCCAATTGGGTCAGTCGTACCTTGCTAGATACTTGAGTAATTAATTAGTTAGTTAGGTGAATTAATTGGATCAATTGAACGAGGTGAGCTGAATGCCCTAGTTGAGTCGGGTGAGTTAGATAGATGGAGGGGACTACCTGACCCAGGTGTGCCAACTTGGACGGTTGGGCTAATCGAGGTGGGCAAGCAAAGCATATTCTAAATAGATTGGGTCAATCAAATGAGGCAATCTAAGTGGACTAGATTAGATAGACCCGTTGGACTGATTAGGCCAATTAGGTTGTTCATGTGAACTGATTAAGCTAGATGAAAGGAATGATTGTCTAGCCCATCAAGTCAATCAGGTCAAATATAAAAAGTGAATTAAATAAGTTGGATATATAAAGTGGATCGACAAAGTCAAGCATATATTATGGAACAATCAAGTAAGGTGGGTCATACAAAAATTAGAAGAAGGTTAGAAGGGGGTCGAGACTATTGATGTTGTGCATTAACTAGAGGAAAGTTAGAAGGGGGTCGAAGCAGACCTCGACAAGACCCCTTTAATGCTCAAGTCAAGCCTTAGAGATATAGAAAAACTATCCCTCCTTTTCCCATTCAGGCACACCTATATCAAAGGACGCATCCCTTGTAATAGTCGTCGTTGTAACCATGTCAAACTGCCTTCCTACCTTGTCTTTGGAGCGCAACCCATTCGGATTCGGGGTTCTCGGTACCTAGGATTTGGCCACTCAGGGTACTTAGTGATCAGCGCTCGGGTGCTTAGTAATGCAAGTCACTTAGGTGCTTAGTTCTCGAGACCGTAAGTCATTTAAGTTTGGTCACTTTGGCACCCGGGGTGCTAGTACAACCCATTCGTGTTTGATGACTCAGACACTTGGGGTGCTAGGGAAAGTAACCCACTTGACATTCAGCAATTAGCAAGTGACACTTGGCAAATGAGCAGTCAATCACTCAGGCACTTGGGAATTCTACGCTAACACTTTGCTCTGTGTACTCACGGGTGCGAACGAGTGAGGGAAAGAAATGAACTAAGAAAAAATATCCCTATGGGAAGCAAAGGGAAAGGAAATGTAGGAAAGGGAAGAGAAAAGAATCCCTAGGCAAAGAAGAGAAGCTAGAGGGAGAGAACAAAGGGTGAAGACAATCTTGCTGCTTGCGAGCAACCAGACGTGGATGCTTGAGAACGGTCGTGCAGGGATGCCCGCTGATAGAGCTCGTGTGTGGTTGTGCATGGATACTTATCATTCACAATTGTCATGAGCGGTCGTACACGGATACTTGTAGCTCACGATCGTCGAGAGCGGTTGTGTGTCGATGACCCCTAGCATAGCTATGGTGTGTGTGACTTTGGTTCACTTGAAGAACAATTGGTTTGGTTTTCCCCATCTCACCTCAATTGAGACTATTCTCTCACGAGGGAACACATAACTTGTGGAGGTATTGTCTAACCGCAAGTGCATGGTTATGTTATTAAGTAATAAAATATCGATTCACATGAACTATTAATTAAGCATTAGTTGAGTTTACAAAACAAGTTATCTAAATAATGGAAAGTTGTGTGAAACCTTGAGATCAAGAGATTAGGATAGAGAGAGAGAGAGGGCAAATTATCGAAGAGGGAAATATAGCACTCACGACAACTGTCTCAAAGGGGTAACTTATTAGTTTCTACTAATGACAACTGTTTTTATATCTCTTATTCATTTTTTTTTTGTGCTTGTAAATATAGCACTAGGAAAAATATAAGGATTTTAATTTTTCCAAATAAGTTAATATAATCTAATTTTATCCAGTAACTAAAATGTAGTTGAGAAGTCACCTTAGAAGCACAAGTATTAGTCCAGTTTTATTAATCATGACTATTTTTTAAATTATCTACTATCAAAGTCAAGCATAGTATGAAGAGATCCTTAACTGGACTAACCCTAGCCTCAAACTCTTCCAATAAAAATATAGCTCACTTCATGCTACTACAGATAGAAAAAAGTAGATTACTAAGTATACTAGCACCATAAATCACAACAACATAAAAATTTAAAATAAACATGTTAGTATTTTTAAATGATATGATTACTTATACAACTAAAAATGGTACGATGAAACATAACCAAACCAAAACAAACTAACAATTGAAGCAGAACTAAATCAAACCAAACTAAAACAAGCATATGACCCGACACTTCATTATCCCTATTAATAAAGAGTAGAGACTTGTTGCCTTGTCAAATTCATAGAACATTTAAATTTCTCCTTCACTCCCAATATTGATGACTAAAGAAATCAAAAACAGTCTCGGAACTAGTCCGTCCTCCTAAAAGTGGCCACCATGGTAATTATTTTTTTCTTTTTAATTTTAATCTATTAGGATTAAAATTAATCGGTAACAACCAATCCATAGCTATGAAGTTTTGATCAATTGATGAGATAAATGTCAATCGCGGAAGGGTTTGTGATCGATTAACAGGATCAATTCATGTGTACCAATCGATTAAGCACTCATCATCAATCGATTGATAAGTCTAAAATAGCATATAGTAGGGTTTTAAATCAATTGAGGCAATTGATGGGGTAAAATCAATCGATTGTCATAAAGTATCAATCGAATCATAAGCTTAATTTTAGAGTTATCAATTAAGGTTGATTAAGTAATTATCTGTTTAGTTAAAGTTCCTAGTGTTTTCTTGGGTCTATCTACACAACGTGCTACTAACTTAAACTATTGTGTTGATTCAAAAGAAGACACCTTAGGTATGTTTTGTGTATTTTGTGTTGTTAGACGTATATCTATGCTAAGAGTAATCAACTCAAAGGAAGGTTATTTTTATGTTAGATATATGATCTAAGTAGCTTACAACTATGAAACAAAATTTTATTGTATTCAGGTCATACACAAAATATGTTGGCCCAAAGGAAGACATATTATGTTGTTGTTGTTATGAGCTATGGGTTAAATTATAACTCATATAAAGTATCATATTATGCACATAATGGGTTGGTCAAAAGGAAGACACATTGTATGGTCAATTGAAGTTTGAGTTATATAAGAGAGTACCGCTAGCAAATTATATTTTAGTCCATAGTAATATGCAATATTGTATTTAGTATCTCATAAAGAGCATATTTATATGCATTTAAAATTTTATTTTATTTGCATAATCTTGTATTTTTGTTACTTGCACTTATACATGTTTTTAGTTTTACTTAAATTGCGAGCTTAAATAAATTTTTCTCTTTAATTTAGTGTAATATGTAATTGTCAGTATAATAACATCACAATATTAACTGATTTGAATTTTTTTTTTTTGAATGGAAAGAATATGTGATCATAGTCTTAGGATGCATTGACTTAAACTATGCATTATGGAATGATTACTCCACACCTCTAACGAGTGCTAGCACTATAGTGCAGAGGGTTGAATTTTAACTATGAGAGAAATCAAATTGCATATATCTGAGTATCATGTGACTCTTCATACCAGTACCAATAATGGACTCAATAAGATACTAGGAGTTTCCTAGACCAATTGGCAGATTGATTCACCTCAAATGAAAAGGTTGAGACTATCACACTTCTTACGAAGTTTGTAACCATGCGGTATAGTGGTAAAGGAAACATAAGAGTACATTATAGAGATGTCCAATATAGCAACAAGTTTGAAAGTACTTAAA
>JBBPFQ010926730.1:0-11460 GCA_037974815.1 Kaempferia elegans
GAATTTCGGGGAGTGACGAAAGCTACTTACTGGCGAGAAAAGGATCGAAAGATGTAGCGGTGGACGAAAGAGGGGAACCTTCGACATGTACTGTGCGGTATCGAGCAGAAATGAGTGCTCTCCACAGCAGAAGACGTCAGTGAAGGAAGGAGTGAGTGTGACAGAATCTACCAGCGGTGGGGGCAGGAGCAAGAGCGAGGGAGAGGACGAGAGGGAGAGGGAAATTTAGATTTTTGAAATTGGACGGGATGAGAGACTAAAAAGGATATGATCCGTGGCTGACAAGTGCACATTACAAAAAAGTATAAAATATAATAACGTGACAGCACTACAATGGTTGTCGTACACGGTCACACGAAGCGTGGGATAAGATATCAAATATGTATGTGTGTATATAAAAAAGAGTTTTTCTCCTGCTTTATAAATCATTCTTATCACGCATTTGACAGAAACTATATCGAATACTCAGATATATCTTAGGGAATCGGATGAACCCAACGTGGATCTAGCTATTCCAACAAAAGAAATTAAAATTCTGACAGACATTAAGATAAATTATATCTATCCATTAATTCTGATTCGCAAAATCTATTTGCTCACATCTTAATTATGTATCTACAAGTAAGACGACGCAATGCTCCGCACGTCCGTAGGCATGAAAGCTAAGACCAACAGCAAGGCCAGCAGCCCCAAGGGAAGAAGCAGCAGCATGGAGGGAGGCGGCGGCAACGGAGGCAGCACAAGCGGAAGCACCAGCAAAGACGCCGCCACCAGCAGCAGCAGCAGCACAACCGATCTCGTGCTGAAATAGTAGTGATCGGTCGAAGAAGCTCCGAGCTCATCCCGGCGCTGCCCCCTTAATCCGCCTTCCATCTGCAGCTTCAATGGAGGAGAGATAATTGAATGCGAAGGAAACTCTAACAGATGAAAATCGTAAACAGGGGAAGGAGCAGAAGGGCAAATATCGTTGCTTAATGCTCGATGAATATCCGTGCAGATACACTGCACTGCGTGACTTGAACGTGGAGCTTCCATGCAAGGTGGAGTACACTGTTAAATGTTTTCATGGACATGGACATGGACATGGTTTAACGTTCAAGGTTCCTCTCCCCTGGCCATCATCGTCCCATGCATGTCTCTTTAATTTCCGGATCCCACCGCCACCACTAGTCAAGGGGCAGCACAGCACTTCAACATTCGCCTTGTCCTTGTGCTGTCATGGGCTACATCCTCTACGCCCCCACCCTTGATGCCACTTGGGGATGGGGGTTTGATCTGCTTGCATACTACTCATTTTGCTTCGCTGTAGGCAGAAAGAAAGAGTACAGAGATGGCAATTGGGGGAGGTTGCGGATGAAAAGGAGAGGATTCCAGCTGTAAAGAGAGAAGGTTTTAGACTTTAGATTCCTTCGCATCTGGGAAATGTCAGCACACAGGACGTCCATTGCAATTAAAAATCGCTAAGGATGGCAGACATCAACTTCACCTCAGCTGTCAAGTTGAGTCGATTGTCGAGACAAGATTAAACTTGGACAAAATCAATCATAAAAAGGTACTTTTTATTGTATTTTTCAGTTTCGTTTGAAGATTACGATGAATCCTTGGGAAGTGGTTTCTGGGAGGACAACTAAGGGGAGACTACTTGTGCCTTGATCTTTATTCCATGCATTGAACTTGAGGAGGACCATGAAGGCACAGTGCTCGGTGGCTCGGTTTTCCCTGTCGAGTCGTACTAGTTGATGGTTTTTAAAGCATTGCGAGTACTTGCTCCGGAAAGCGATATCGAGATTTGTAAAGGACCAATTCATGTGATTCTGGCTATTGAAATATGGAGCGACAAGTCTAAAAATAATAATCCTTAAACACCCTTATTCTGTTATTCATGCTCCATTAAGAATCCTTTATCCTAAATTAAATAATATTGAATCATGAACTTTCAAAAAGGTCCTTGAAAATTCATCAACGGAATATATTAGCATTCAATTATAATTTACCAAGACAAGTGAAAACGAAAGGCAAAATATCCACTAGCCTTGGTGCTGATGTACGAGCATCATTATAAATCGTTAACGGCATTTGTGTTTAACTTTAGATATTAATTACATTTGTGCATGTTAAAATGTGACAGTTGTAAGATAATATTTAGAAGGAATTAAATCAAAAATTATATATAAAAAAAATGTCAATAGTATCGTCAACCAAATATGCAAATGCTTACAAACAAAAATAAAATAATGAATACCTCGGTTTTTTTTTGGGGGGGCAATGATGATACTATGTAACAAACAAAGAACAGGCAAGTATTTCTTAGAAATTGCTAATGTGTAGCGACTCACTTGTATAGGTATATTTTACACACTGGTATTTTAGTTAACAAAAAGATCATTCTCCCAGAGTCGTAGGACACACTGGTATTTTTTGCACTTTGTTGTTCAATCATCTAGCAATCCAGAGATTAATCGCGTTGTTGGCCCACAGCAATATCCACTAGATTTGTCAGTGGTTCTTCCAAAATGTCAAGGAGAAAATGGTTCATACGACTCAATCCACTAGAAAATAATCTTAAATTCTTAGCCCTCAAACTTGAACTCAGGTTTCAGTTCAATCTGCATTTCAGTTGAAATGTGAAGTCAGAGCATTTGAAGTTACGATGTAAATCTTGTACTACAGGAAAAAGAGAGTAGCTGTTCCGGTAGAAATGTGGAGAATAAACCCATCGTTTCCTTACCATTCACAGCTCTCAGAAAATTGTCTGTATGCCACCTCAATTTCTTCTTCTGTCATTTCAATTGTCTCATCACTGTCCGCCCCAGGATCATCTGCAGGTTCTTCCTCCGCATCGTGAAAAATCTTCTGTTGTTTTATTTTAGTGTTATCTACATGCAAAAGCTCGCCTTCATAAATCTCCTTGCACTTTAAAGCTAACTCATGTAGCACTTTCTTCGAAGTTGGTTTTTTACTGCTTTTCCCCTCAAGTTCCGCCAGCTCCTTAACAACATGAGGAACGAACATCCATTGCTCACAAGCAAGCCGAACATCCTAAACAGCAGAGATCAACATTTGCATGGCTAGCTTAAAAGCTATGATAAGGAATTGAAGGATTTGATACTTGAGAACTCAAAAGTGTAAAAACAGTTATAAGAATTCACTGAAAAGGCCTACTTTTTCCAATGCGTTCAGACTTGTTCCATTTCCTAAGACATAACACCAGAAAAGTATGGAGTGGAAGTTAATTTTAGAGTTTGACTTAACACCAGAGTTCTTGAACTATAAGGAAGTTCTGTAGTTATAAAAAGCGTAAGGTAATTCAACAAAAGATGGCAACAACATGCATGTTCAACCATCTTTTGGTTGACTACTGCCATGAATTTTTCTCGGTATGAACATGAAGGGCATACAAGAAACAAACTTACATGACCTTGACTGAGAGAATCAATTGCATCTTGAAGACAAGTAATAATTCCTTCTGCAGCTATACTTTTGATTTCACTCTCATCTGGCTGTCAAGATAGAAATCCAAGCAAGTTAAATTAGATTGTAGCTGTGACATTACAGAATCACAAACAAATAGAAAATTTTAGAGAAAAGTATTCTTTGCTTAATGCTCAAAAAAGGGTTTTTCACAGTGAACAATATAGCCTCATAGAAACCTTAAAGATGCAGCAATTGATAAATTAGTTTAAAAAATTGGATCACTGAGTATTAAAAAAAATAAAACACTACCATCAGACAAAACATTATCTTGCATTCATCAACTACAAAGACACAAAACTGTATCAACTCGGTGAGTGACTTCTGTGATAGTATACAAGTGAACTCACTTTTTCATCTTGACTCTCCAACCATGAAATTGTTTTATGCAAATCATCTATAGCCCATTTTTTTATCTTGGAAGGAGAAAATTGACCATCAACATCAGTAGTTTCCTGCAATGAAGCCAACACTTAAATACATGTTGCAAAATTTTGAAAAGAAAACTTGGTTTTCAAAGAGAGATATGTAGTTCTTAATTTATATCAAAGTTCCCTCAACATTATGGTGAAAATGCACAATCTGCAACCTTGCAGGATGCAATCAAGATTACACTTAATCCACTACAGTAAACTTTCTATCCTAATAGTGGGCATGCCAAACAACTTTGCAAATACAACACTATAGAATACTGTGATCAATTTGTCCAAATTTAAATGTTTGATGTCCTCCCCATGCAGGTTCAATATGCATCTGAACTGAAAGATTTCCCAGCTCAATGTATGAAAGTACTCTCATCCGTGTCGGTCAGCTCATCATCACTTGAACCAATTGCACAATCAGGTCTTTGAGACCTGCTAGCATATTTGGTTGTGTAAACCATAGATATATAGCTGGTTCTTTCCTAGTGGCTTGAGGAGTTTGAGACAAGCTGTCACCCAAAGTATGACACAGCACCAGTGATGAGTTTGAGAATCAGCTTGCCAGCTATACTCTGAACAAAAAAAACCAGTATTTGTCCTTTCAATCCAAATGAATAGAATGCAACTATATCCTTCGAAGAAAACAAATATCCTATAAAATGTCAAGAGCTTTTAAAATGAACAGAATTTTAGGATACTCTTCGTTCATAAAGTACATATTCTTGCCTCTATATATCATGCATAAATCTATCTGCCAAATCTTCACAAATTATTATGGATAATTTGTGACATGCCAACAAACTTCTAGTTTTAACCAAATATTTTCAGTGGGTGTTTTCTACTTATACTCAAATATGCATTATTGTTCAATTATTCTAAGAAAACTAGTGAACATCTGTTTCTGGCATGTAAGCACAAACTAGTTGAAACATCAACTTAACTGAAAAGAAATAACAGACATCCAATTAACACAAATGCTCCTTACAGGGTTTAACCACAACTATCCATACTATACCTTTTAAGAAAAGCAATTCGCTTCGAGAATGTCTATGTGTGGATATGCATATATCCAATGAAATTCCATTTAACAAAAATAAATAGGAGTGGCCTAATATATAATGTTCCCACAAAAAGGGTTGAACATGAGACCATCTCCAACCACAAAACTCATTTTGGTGCATTTTCTATACCAATTTGGTGTCGTTTCAGCACCAAATAATTTTCCAACTCCAACCAATACATATCATTTCTTACCCTAAAAGGAATATTCCTTAGAATATTCTTTAAAACATCTTATAATTTATTATTCAACATACTTATTAATTTATTAAAATTTTTTATTATGATAATAATAATTATTAAATTTAATAATTTTATAGTAAATAATAACTAATTTTTATAATATTTAAGAATAATTTAAATATAAATTTCATATTATAATATATTATGGTGCAAATGAAAGGATGTTGGTTGGAGTGTTTTTGGAGTTTTTTTTTTTTACACTATTTTGGTGTAATAGTGTCCGGTTGGAGATGGTCCGAGGTCTTCCAAAAGGGGAGTGTTCAATGATTTTAACTTTATTTTATGTTGACTCATGCCCAATGCTGGCCAACCATACAATTCATATCATCCCACAGCCAATTAAGCCTATGAACTTTAGATTTACAAATATGATCTATGGAAGAAGCATGACCCAAAGACATGCAGAAGGGAAAATCTCTTCAAGTTTGGTAGGAATTGAAAGACGATGGATTACTCTTAATTATAATAAGGTGACACTGTAGCATTTGAAAAGAATAAATTGAAGCAAAAGTACATTTTTCATAATATGTTAGAGATTCAAATCCTTGTAATGATAATTCAATCTACTCGTGGCTTTATAAAGTTCAAGGAATGAAATGAAAAGACAGATTGTCTAACAGATGACAGTAAAAGTAATTATCACGATTGAAGAAAAATATTCCCTCATTTTTATTTGTGTTCTTGATGTTATTTTAAGAAAATTAAGAGCTAAATTGAATTATCTTTTCTTGAGATAATGCATCCAAGTTGTTGCCAGAATTTAAAGTTTTGGACAAATAACATGTGTAACATAGGAATCCATTCAGATATGTAAATATAGACAAACTATTAGTTATAACCAAATTAGCTCTGACCAAGATTTAAAGTTTCATTTCATGGTGGGATTCGGTGCCTGACAGGCACAAAAATGCTACAAGTGCCATGTTGGCAAGCTGACACATGGTGGCGGCGACACAAATTAGGAGAAACTGAGGAGAATACACCAATTGCAACAGTGTGGGGGGAGGAACTGAGAACAAGTCTCTCCATTCTCTATGTCGACTAGTTTCTCAAGAAGAAGAGGAAAATGTGGTGCCAAAACTGGAACCTTAGCAAGGAAGGAGATATATTGATCAAAGCTAGCAATGGAAGAAGAATAATGTTGCCATGTCTCCGCATACAAGGGACCTTAATATTGGTCAGAGATGCAATTGTTCCATATCTCAAAGCATTCGGTGTGTTGGTCAACCAATGGAATAAAATGTTTCATATTCCTACAGACAGCATTACTATACAAGAACCAAAAATGTTTCATTCCAGTTATGGAAACCTAAGCTACACAAAATTGACAATTCCATATAGTTCTCAAACATTCACTTTTCTTCTTTCTTACATCTTATTTTAGAGCTTTAATTGATTACATTTTCCAAATAAACAAAGACATGGCAAAACTAATGTGCCTAGCAAGATGATAATGACAGAATATTAAAGAAAAAGCAAAAATCTCATTGTATTCACAAATTATATGATATTAGCCAATTGATTTGCCATAGAATGCTTTAAGTTAAATCCTAATAAAGGAAATAAACCCAAAAAAAATGGTTCATCGATAATCACATCTGAAACCAATAAAAAAACGAATACAAACCACACGTCTTTTGGATCCACTAAACTTCATATCTGATTTCCGAGACTGTGTTAGAGATTCTTCATGTTGGGCAACGTTCTGATCTGCAAGTTAAGGTATGAAATATCAAGAGCATATTTGTACAATTAGCAACGTATCCCAGTCAATGATAATTCCCTTCTAAATGTGTGAGGTTTTGCACAACCTGATAGCAGGAGCCTTAGATTCTAGCATACTATAAAGGGAAAGAATGAAACTGAGAAAAGATAAAGCGGCATATTTGTAAAATTAGCAGCATATCCAGGTCAATGAGAGTTCCCTTATGAATGTTTGAGGTTTTGCACAGCCTGATATCAGGAGTCTTAGATTCTAGCATGCTATCAATGGAAAGAATGTTTGTGGTTGATGCCTCAAACTAATAGCAAAGCTAAAGTGTTTTGTATGCGCATAAAGAAAGAAGCAAGTGGTGCCATGGAACCGCCATCAAACTATCAACATTTATCAGAATCAGTGTCTTCTCTGATCTTTTATATAGAAACGAGATTGGCACATGTGCAATCACAGAATTATTCTCTTTTCTTAATGAAGTAACGCTGACATCAGGCATTTATATTTTGATATAAACAAATCTTTTCATCTTCACAAATCTTTTCATCTTCCTCTTCTGTTTCTGTCTGATTGGACGAGCACCAAAAGAATCCTTACCTCAATTGAAGAGCAAAGCAGAAATTAAATTTTCAACAGAAAATCTTTGGTATCTATACTGAAGAATACAAGTAATTGTCTGATACAGGTCAAGCATAGCTGATAAAATTTTGCCTAGTTATCTAACAAATGGATTAAACACCTGACTCAATCAAAATACTGAATGCATGGCTGTTCAGGACCATGACATCCAACAAACAATTGATGTATAAGCACAAAGTCGTACAGTTTGGTGCAGTCTAGGTTTAAATCATTGAGTGACTAACTCAGGATGAATTCACTTACTCTATACTAGGAACTATTACCATCATTGTACCTGCAGAAATGCAGCATGCTACTGATAGCATTCACCATATAGCAGAAAAAAGAAACACTATATGGAAATTTCCGATGTAAAAGAAGAGAAGCAGTAAGACAGAACAAGAAACGAGAAGAGATTCATGTCTTGGACATTATTTACTGGAACAAACGAACAAAAAAGTAAAAAATCAAACATAATTGTTCACTTCTACAAATAACCACTGAAGTAGAATGTTTTCAAACATCATAACTAAAAACATAATTCACCCTGTGAAATAGAAGGATTACTTCATTCCTATCAAAATTACCAGAGAAATAAGTCTAATGCTAACAATCTAAAAGAAACACACACTCAAATCAGTTCAGTGTGAAGCTTGGACAATCAACTGATTAAGGCCCCCTACCCACACATAAGGATAGTGTTAGAGAAATTAATAAATATATAGATTATTCTTTCTCCAAATAGCTTAAGTTTTGAGACAAAATTGCTACCAAAGAGAATTTAGCTTCGTATCAAAAAATTAGGTCTCCAGGACAAATCCTATAAGTCTTAGAAATTTTAAAAACATGCGTAGGAAATTAGTCCACATGCTAGGCTTGCGCCAAACTAGTCTAATTTAGTCAACCAAACAAGAGAAGAATATTAGAAATATAAAACTGTTGCTTGGGTGATTTCCAAGTTGCCTAAACTTTTGCAATAAATAATCATGTAATCAAACATAAAAGTTGCAAATTTCAATCAATGAAATGCGAGGAAAATAATACTTTGGCTATCATTAAAATTATCAAATATGCAAGCCAACTAAATACCTTGATTGGTATCAAACTGCTTGCTATTGGTTCGCCATGGTTTCCCAACATGCATAAGGTAAGGTTCAATGTCAACAAGCCTTTTCTGGATGTAGGACTCAAATATCCATTCCTACAAAAGTTGAAGTGAAGATTTTGTGATGATTCATCATGTGCACCTCACAAAAAAAGCCAACAAGTATGAAGCAGCAAAAGTAAATTCCTCTAGCCATTTCAAACTGGTATTGGTCATAGAAAACAAATATGGAGTACAAAAGTACAAATTTAGGATTATTTGAGAATATATAACTGAATGTCAGATGTAGTCATGTATTCCACATTCGTTGATCTCAAACAATTATCATAAGTAGTAAAAAGTCAAAAGATAATTCCTCCTGAACTTTTTGCCCAATTCTATGGTGACGAGTTCTCATTAATACACAAGGGTTGATAAAATATGTCATGACTCATGAGTCATTTTTAAAGATTTAGAAAGCACTCCTGTCATTTTGATTATTGAACTATCTATAAGAAATTCAGTTATACAACATTTCAAAGACGAATAGCAATTACATAACGGTAAATGGTGATAGAAATCTAACAAATATTTATTGGTTGTCCTGAATAAAATATAGAAAGGTCTCTAAGATTGGCAAACCTGTTAAGAAATGCACAAGATGACAAGAACAAGTTGATTTTTTTTCTCACATATCATATGAAAAAATAATTCTCTTAGAAGAAATAAGTGTGAATGGTTGTTCCTCTCATGTACAGAAAACTCATCGAATTTTCATGAGTTAAAATAACAATGGAACTGAAAAAAAAAACATGTCCAACTATCTGCGGTTGACTATGAATCTTATCCCACCATCGAAATTCACCCAAGGTCATATCATCGTTAATATCCATATAAGTAATAGAATGTTAATGCAAAACACTCAATGCAAAGGACTTAATGCCATGCTAGTTATGTGGAAAAAATTTACAAGAAACAAGCAAGCAGCAAGAATGTAAACACATGCAGTAGCACAGGGGGGCAAGTTGTTTTCCATCAATAAATAGGTCTGATATAAAATAGTCCTATGATTATTCAATAGAAGAAGACAAATGAACTCTATCAGGATTAAGCAAAAGAATATGACCTTTGACACGATCGTAGCACCATCAGATTTGACTTGTCTAAATTTAGGAGTATTCGAAAAGGCACACACTAGAATAGTACAATCTGATGTCCAATCTGGTCGGTATTCTGCCCCCATCTCTAGTGCCTGAGATCGTATTGCAGCCCTTTCAGGGTTAACAAACCCAGACAGTGCGAATACTACACGTTCCTGTCAAAGTCAAGTTATATGAAAGTCATCAGTAATTATGCAATGAGCAGCTCAAGAAAATGTCAGGCAAACTTTCAGTGTTGTTCATTACCAGCAATTTTGAAAAATCCTTCCTATTTTGAGATGTTTTGGGTGGGTAAGAATTGTTGCTTCTTTTTACATTATTTAATTCCCCTATAGAAGCATCAACCAAAGCTTTTCCATACGACTTGTCTTTTGTGTCTCTATAAACGACAGCAGGAGGAAGGACTCTCTTTTCTTTCACATCATGATCATCATCGCAGTCTGAGCGTGCATCGGACATGACGCAAAAATCTTTGCAGATTGCAGACCCAAGCAAAAAATGTTTGTTCTACTTTGAGAACAACTAACTTGGTGGTCCTTAAATAACAATTGATTAAATGTAATCAATCCTGAGCTTCTCAAGAAGACACACAGCAAACAGTCGCTTGATAGTGTGTCAGTGTATTGCCGAATCTCTGTAATTAAAGAAGAAAAAGGATATAATAAGATTATAATAGAAGATTTAACAAAGCACATAAATATAACATTTGTAATATAACTATGATATGCAAATTAAATTGAGTTCTTTCTTCCTAATTGAATTTAATAGTTGAGTTATTACAGCAAACATTTATTTATTTATTTTAAAATAAATAAGTTGAGTTCTTTGTGCCTAATTGAATTTAATAGTTTGCAATGCAATAACAGCCACAAAGACGCTTCATTTCTGATAGACTATCCCTCGAAGATGCTCTACATCACAAATTGATAAGATTGACAGATATAAACGGCAAGAAATAAACAGACCTTCCAAACCTAAAATGAGAAGATATTATTCAAAATAGAAGAGCAACCGTGTCGGTGGCGATCGATGGCTGATTCCAAGGGGGTCAAGGCTGTAGGCGACTCGGATTGGAAGGGGGTTTCAGATGACGATCACCGAAGGCGTCATTGCGATGCAGCGTGCCGGCGGTCGACTAAAACGACGGAGGCGGCGGAAATTAGAGTAACACAGTTGGAGGTGCCCGTGGAATTGAGGATGGAATGGCCCACAAAACGGAATGACTCTTTTACCCTCGAATTGCTTAATTATGAAGTTACCCATTTTAAAGGACAATTTCTTGAGTTCAAATGCTCTGTCCCGAAATCCTTGTGTCTCCATGTCTCCTCGCCAATTGGACGGATCACACATCCTCAAGATATGTGCAGCATCTTCGTGATGTGATTTAGTCCGTCCGATCAGTGAGGGGACATGAGGACACAAGGATTTAGGGACAGAGGATTTGAATTGCAATTTCTCTCTATATATATGGAAAAACTATCCTACACACTCGTCTGAACGCAACACACATAAACGAGTGTGACGGAAGACACCTTCAGAGTTCACGGGAAGGCGCCTTTCGTCACACTAGCCAGCACGCGCCATGCACGGATGAGTGTTGAAGGCGCCTTGCATGCACCTGAAAGCACCTTCCATTACACTCGCCCACACACGTCGTGCACGGGCGCGAGTGTGCAAGATAAAATTTAT
>JBBPFQ010926839.1:0-10095 GCA_037974815.1 Kaempferia elegans
TATGGCTGCCACAAGCTAAGAGCCCATATGTATCTCTTGCAAAATATACGGATATCATCCTATCCTACACATTTGAGTAGAGACCGGGAGAAGACCCTCTTGTACAACTAATCTCCTATCAAAGTGAATCGAACGACGTATTTTTTAAGTAGTCGTGCGGCGCTATGCTCGGTTGGCAACTATCCTTGCTTAAGGAACGCGATCAAAGGCGCTCTCTAATCTCATGCTATCTCCAATTTTGCATGTCTTTTAATCTGCACGATTAATAAGGTCTGCTCAATTGGTTTGTCCAATCTTCATGGGATCAGAGCACTTGCTAATTTGGCTAACTCATCAGCTTTTTGATTTTCTGATCGGAGAATTTTATGTATGATCACCTCTTGAAAATCTACCTTCAGTTTTTCAAAAGCCTCTGCATACATTCTCAGTTGATCGCTGCCGATCTCAAATTCTTCCGTGAGCTATTGCGCTGCTAGCGGAGAATCTGAATGGATGAGAACTCGACCAGCATCTACATGCCTGGCCGCCTGCAGACCGGGGATCAATGCTTCATATTCTGCTTCATTATTTCTTGCTCGATAATCCAACCGAACGGAAAATTGTATGTTATCCTCTCAAGGAGATAACATGAGTATATCTATTCCACTACTTTGTCGAGTGGATGATCTATCCACATATATCTTCCAAGTTTCTTCCTTTTTAGGGTCATAGACTTCAGTGATGAAGTCTGCTAGGGCTTGTACTTTGATTGCTGCTCGGGGTTGATATTGAATATCATATTCACTTAATTCATAGCCTATTTAATTAGCCGTCCGGATGCCTTAGGGTTGGTTAGTATCTGACCGAGTGTGTTATTTGTGAGGACTAACACGGTATGTGATAGGAAGTAGGGGTGCAATCTCCGAGCAGCTAAGACAAGTCCATAAGCTAACTTCTCAAGTGTCGTTACACGACAATCAACATTCTTTAATAGATGACTAAGAAAGTGCATAGGTTGTTGTTCGCCACCCTCTTGCCTAACTAAAACAAAATTGATTGCCTGAGTGGTCACTGACAAGTACATAAAAAGTGGTTCCCCGACCATGGGCTTAGCTAGTGTTGGTAGAGCAGCGAGATATTCCTCAGCTCCTCAAAGGTTTTGTCACAATCTGAGTCTCAGTGGAATTTGGTGGCCCACCTTAGAATCTTAAAGAATGGTAGGCTTCAATCGACTATCTTTGATATGAATCTTGACAGAGTTGTTATTCACTCGGTCAAGCACTGCACTTCCTTTAAGTTTCTTGGCGGGGCCATGCCTTGTAAAGCCTTCACTCTGATGGGGCAGCTTCTCATACATCACCTCAATAGAGAACAACATGTTATTCCGTTCGGGCGATTCCTCTATTGTAGGGGCCTTTCCTTTCTTCTTTTCATGACGGGAGGTACCTCACCCACAGATGAGTCCAACCAGTCACTCAGGGGGACTACCCTTCAAGGGTGTTCAGAAGAGTGCCTGGTGGTGTGCTATGGGAGATGGCGGTACAAGTAGTAAGCTAGCCTGCTATCTTGGCAAATATGCTTCTCCGGCATGCGGTTGAGTAGCGGGATATCTTATCGGCACTTCCTACCGGGTTCGGTTCTCCGTTCACGGTCCGGTCACCGAAGCAGCCAGCTCATTCGGTTGTCCTCCTACTGCGACCACTTGTTATTGTTGGAGAATCCACTGAGCTCAGGCGGTGACTAGGAGCTCCAAGTCTTCTTGAGACAGTGTAACCATAGTCAGTCGTCCGACTTCTTCCATCTTCCTGCCTCAGGTACATGGTGATTTTCACAGACGGCGTCAAATATGATCCTGTCTACAAATGCGAAGATAAATACTGGAGATGTGGATGTCCACATGTCGTTAAAGAAGATTTGGAGAAGGTTGATGTGACACTCCGTGAAAGCCCTTTGAATCCTACACACCACCAAAGAGCTTGACAACAAACGTTATAGACCGAGCCGGGGAACAGGAAGGGTGTCCCAGTCTTTGGTCCTCCAACACTTAAGTTAGTGCAACACTCAAGAAGTAGTTTGTGCGACGACGTGATGAAGAATAGAATGGTGATGATATCGCATACCTCCATGGGTTGTGAAGAGCCCTATTTATATGTGGGTGTTACATAGCTCGGAGATCAAGGAACTTCCATAAATGACGTAGACATTTATGACACCTTTATACATTTCCTTAATTAGATTTCCTTAATTGAGCGTACAATACGTACGTGTCAGAATTGGAAGTTTGCTCCGTACAATAAATTGCAGTGCATATTCTCTAATAGTTGTTGTTTTGCTTTGATCATTGCACTAGGCGAGAAGGAGGCTAGGTGAATTCAAAACCAAATGGTCACCTTACCTAGTTCATTCGGCGTGCTGTTCGGCCGACCTGTTTGATCCGTTCGGACTGGACTTCTGCATTAGTCATTAGAGAGCCGCCCAACTGAGTGGTTCATTCGGTCGGGCATTAAAGTCGTGCCTTATAATCACTTTTACTTGGTTGGTATGCTAGGAGGAACCGACCGACTGAGTGATCCATTCGGTCGGCGACTACCGGGTTTGCCGCTCAACTGATGCTTGTCATAAAGGAGCCTATTTGGATGCCAGGTGGACCACTTGATCAGAGGTTTGACTTGACTTTATTTGACTTTCCTATCCACCCCATCAATTTACTTTGTTTAAATATTACTACACTTATTGGGGAGGTACATTATATTCATAGAATTTGGGTCGAATAAAATAGTAACGCTTCTAATTACTTATCCATTCTCCTCAGCTAAGTACATATTCATCAATGGAAGGTGTTTTGTATTGCAAGCCTCACTTTGAACAACTCTTCAAGGAATCTGGCAACTTCAACAAGAATTTTCAATCACGTGAGTATTCATAACCAGTTAGAAATAATTTGATCTTTCTCACAAGTTTATTTAAATTTCCCTGTTTTTCAGCTGCAAAATCTGTTGATAAAGCTCCAGAACTGGTTAGTAAAGATCTAACTATTAATTTCTTCATTGTTTAGTTTCAAACCACTCATCCTCTGTTATATCATCTAGTTACATTTCAAATACCATTTTACCTTACAAATAGCATTTCAATAAGGGTAGTCACCTTTCCACAACATCCCTAGCTATGATTTTTTTTCCTTCTAAAATGTATTGTGAGGTGATTTCCTAATTAATTTATTGTTAATATGAGAAATTATCCAATGTTTATCTCGAAACACCCAAATTGAATATTTCAAATTTAGGTGTCAAACAGTATTTTTATGGGTAAAAATATTTGCCTATGTTCTTTATCATATTCCTCGATGCAAATTAATTTGTAAAGTAGCTTGTACTATAAAAGTTTATATCTTTTTTATTGTCTTCGAGGCACTTCAACTTGAACATCTGAGTGGTTCTAGGTGTCTAAATTACACACACACACACACAATCTTCCTGTAAGTTGATTTGCAAATGGCACTTTATGCACTATTCAATGCCTTTTTTGTCTGCAATGCAAGTTAATTTGTAAATATATAGCTTGGGCCATGAAAATCATAACATTACATGCTTCCAACTGTTAAAAAAAATGTAGTTTTAGTGCATAAATCTTGTGGAAAGTTGATTTGCAGCTTGTGACATTCGGGGAGAATAAAAAATAGTGTTTTAATTTTTTTTTAAATTATGAATACATTTTGGGAAATAGGTTGTCTGATAAAGTATTCCATTTCAGATCAATTTATAACGTGTCTGTCATATCTTCTATTCAGACCAGATCTGCTAGCAAAGCTGCCAGTATGTTTTCAGGAACACAGGAGAAATGTGCTACATGTGGCAAAACAGCATATCCTCTGGAAAAGGTTGGTTCAAAGTATATTTATCTTTTTATTTTTACTTTGTTTTATTCTTTAACTAAGCGTCACGCCTAATCTAAAAAAATGGCCTCTGTCAATCTGTTTTTCCCCCTTTTATTTGTCATATTCTAATATCAAAATCTTCATGAATTACCTTGTTGACGTTTTCCTTGTGCATTTGGTTTGAGGAGTGTAAGATATAAAAATAATTATTTTTAGAGGATGAACAAGATGTGGAATAAAATATGAGAATGTATTTACTTTGATGCTTGGAATGAAATAAATGTGAAATAACTAGTGTTATATTTCATTCCTAAAAGATATTGTCAAGAATAGAGGAGATATACTTTTATATTTGTATATAAAATATTCTAGTTGGCTCATCTAACTCGTATGGGCTACTTCATCCTGTCGACTTGTTCAATTGGCCATCTATCTTGCTCAACAGGTTTAATGGTCGTTGGTCTGCCTTCCTGCTAATTGACCTCTCCTATGGACTGGTTTGCCTAGCACAACCAATCCAGCTACTCCCCTAGATTTACTTAACTAATAGTAAATTTTGAAATAAGTAAAGGAGTAGCTATTTGTTATAAATAGTGAATTACATAATTCCATGGGAATTATTGTTCCAATTCATTTTTGTAGCTAAATATTTAGTTCTGTGTAATTCTTGTAAGGTTGCTTAAGTAAAAGTTCTTCCGAAACATTTTGCTAAGGTTAATTCTTTGATTTCTAGTTTTTTATGTGAGCTCGAAATTCTAAGTTTTATCATAAGAGAATCTCTAATGTCAAACTTTTATTTTGATGCAGTGTTAAGGAGCTTGAGAAGTTGGGCCCAAAAAAGATATTTTGCAAAGCTTAGTGGATGATCATCTTGTCATTTTCCCTTCATACAATCCAAGAAGGGTTTTTATTTTGTATAAATTTAACATGGATACAAAGTTAATTTGTATATTGTGTACATATTTTCAAATTGTATGAAGTTGTATCTTTTACTAAATAGTTATATGTTTAAAAAGATTGTCCTTCTAAAAAACATTGTCCTTCTAAAAAGCTGTAAAACCATTGTCCTTCTAAAAAACGATAATGCTTTTAAAGCGTTGTCTTTTGTAAAAAATAATAACGGTTTATAAGCGTTGTCTTTGAGCGGACTTTTAATAACAATGCTTTCAATAATGTTTTTTCAGCCACATAGATAATGCGTATAAAGTGTTGTTTTTTAGCTTTTTTCTTATAGTGCTCTCTAAATTTATTCATGCTTGATGGGGAAGAATGAATAAAAATAACTGCATTCCTTACATCTTTAATTGAAACATTAAGGGGGCGTTTGGTTTGTATATTTTCTATTTTTATTTTCTGAAAATCCTGTATTTTCTAAAAAATAGAAAATGATTTTTTGATATTCTCTATTTTTCCAGAAAATATTATATCTTTTTTTAGAAAACAAAGATGAAAAGTACAAACCAAACACTATTTTATAAAAAATACGTGTTTTCCAGAAAATAAAAATATAAAATATATAAATCAAACGCCCTCTTAAATTTATGAGAAGATAAAATGGAAAATGTACTTGAAAAGGTACACATATTGATAAATATTACAGTGGCATGCGTTTTTATTTTTTTGATAAATTCACAAAATAAGTATGCGCTTTGTTATTTATCTTTCCTCTGTGTTTTTTTTTTAAATTTCATTTCGATTATTCACGGTATCACAAAATACTAGAGGTTCAATTTAAAGCATTGTATCGATACTTTTAAAATTAAATAATTTTGAGAATATTAAATATTGAATAGAAAAAAAAGGAAGCCGTCACTTAGCTGCTTCATATGATAACCAATTCCTTCCTATTATTTAAGCCTTTGATAAATTTCTCCTTGCCCATGATAAAAGTATCCTGATGGTCTCCATTAGTTAGAACATGACAGATTTATTATAATAGGATAATGGATCAATTCTTAACCGCCATTTAAACCCTATAATTTATCTCATTTCACATAATTTGAAAATAATCCTATGAAGAGGGCACAAAGCGTAATCATATTTTGTTACACTGAAGGCACCTAGATATAATCAATTGCGATGCAGCACAATTCTTTGCATGCTTATTATTGTTGATGATTCCAGCAATTAAAACGCTGCAGCAAAAAAATCCATAATCGATTCATAACTTTTGCAAATCAGCTAACTATATTAAATATTAATCCTATACTATATAACTAATACTTAAAGTAACTTGTCAGAATAACAAACATTTAGATCAAATTGGCGCTCAAGCATTCTATTTAACAATTCAGGGCTGGTGGGTGCCGTTGTTGCTCCAGCTTCAAACTTACATTTCACCTTCCACAAGAAATTCCCTTTCTTTCTTTCCCTTAAGAACATAAGAATCTAGAAAAACAAAACTGAGCCTACCTTGTTTTTTTTTCCAATTTTTTCAGAAACAAAAAACAGAGGAAGAAGAGATACTCCATAGTTTCAGTGACGCCAAAACCTTCAAATATCCCTTCTGCACAAGGGACAAGAGGCATGCCTTACGAGCCAACTGTCGATGCATGGCAGATGAAACATGTGTTGGCATATTGGCAATCTCCTAGCCAATTCTCCCACTTCCAGTTCCTGAAAATTAAAATAGTAAGATCAATTTTAAATCTTTTGCTTTATTATATCACAATTGACAGTGGCTTAAGAAAATTTCTAGGAAATTTTAATACCTGCAGGCACACTGAGCAACTAATCTTCTCCCCTGATGCATCAACAGTACAGTCTTTGGCACTAGTTTTACACTTTGGCAGCTTCTCAACCTCTTCGAGCGACAAGCCCATTATTGTGCCAGGACACTCAAACAAATCGAGACTCTCAAAACTCAGAGCGCTCGTCTTAAATAAATACCACAGTCCGTATTTCAGTTCGTGTTTTTCTTATCGATCGAAAGAAAATATCGTATGAAAAACAGATGGAGGAGCATACGAACCTGACTCTGGATTGCACTCTGCACTACTGGTCCAACCTTTTCCCTAACTAGTCTTCCTCTCGCGAGGCTAGAAACTATGTCGAGCTGTAAATCATGCACAAAATTAATCAGAATTAATATGATTTAAGATTTTAAGTGTTTTTGTCGCTTTAAGTTTAAGAAGGAATGAATACCAGATAGAGAAGGGTCCAAATGCCTGATTCCCTGGAGTTCCACAAGTCAAGAGAGGACTGGACCACTTCAATGGAGAAGACAGCACCTGAAATGGCTCCAATTCCAGAGCTTCTCACAAGCCCACTCTCAGTGGCAAAGCCTGTCAGAGCTCCGGTGATGGCCCCTGCCATTGATCCAACTGCACCAAAACACACTACTTTTTCTTAAGAATTCAATCCCAAATAGTGATTACAGAGAAGGAGAAGAAGAGGAGCTACTGACCGAGTGCGACGACACAAGTGAGAGTGATATAAATTACCCTTGCAAACACGTCGGAGACCATCCTTCTGTAACTAATTAAACTCTCTCTTTCCTCAGAAGAAGAAGAAGAAGGAGGAGGAAGGGAATCCATGTCTTGTTGTTAAGGAATAGGAAGGATGAGATATTGGAATTGGGACAAGGAGGAAATTAAATCTAATATATAGACGGAAGAAGATACTTCAGTGTCAAGCATGAGGGAGGGAGTAACCGATTTAAGCAATGAATTGTTTTCTTTCATTCATTCTTTCTTTCTTATAGAACAAATTAAAATTGTCTTTTTAGTGAAGAAAAATAGTTGTTGAGTTGTTTTAACGAGTGGGTCGTTGTTTGGTGCTTTGGGCGAGGTGAGATGAGAGAAGGAAAGAAAAGCACGAATGTGTTGTAAATATGCATTAATTTTGAGCACCTGGTTTACAACTAAACTAGCCGATCCACAGAAACAGGCCTCCTGCTTCAAAAGCTCTTCTATCTTGCTTACTTATGTTTATTATTATTATGAAAACCAGAAACTAATGATATTGTACACTGAATTAAATCCAGAGATGGGCAAAAATTAATTATGGAAACAATTTGGGACCATCAGGAAGAAGATACATAAAAACTGAAACTGGAGACCCATATTTAAAAATGAGATAGCTCATAGTCATGAAGGTGTCTGCCACTGTTAATTAAAATAAATTAAATGTATAGATAATGATGGAGCTAATTAATGCTAATTAATGCAATTGCAGCCAATTTAATCATCCTTCGTCGAAACAAAAGATATACAAAAGATTAGGTTGTATTTGGGAGAGCTTCTGAGAAGCGTTTTTTAGCTTCTAGCCATATAAAAGTACTTTTGAGTGTTTAATTTTGTGAATGTCAGATTCTGCTTTAGCTTCTATAACTTTTACTCAAAAGTTAGAAGCAAGAATTTGATGCTTTTTTCTGCTTTTATTTTTTTATTTATGATCTCAAATTAAAAAATAATATTTATATCCTTAATAAATTTATTATTTTACATAATTGTCATCATGTTATTAACATAATTTCTCTCTTCATTCAATTATATGTGATACAACTTTAATTTTTTTATAATTTTTTTAGAAATTGTTTATAATATTAAATTATATTTTTATATGAGTTTTTAATAATTTTTAATAGAATTTATAGAATTAATATTTTATTATAAGTATTTATTTTTTAAATAATATTTTATATTATAATCTACATTTTTGAAAAAATTTATACATATTTTTATGTATTTATAAAAATTTATATTTTTATATTTATATTTTTATAAATTTTTTTAAACATTTATGTTATAAAAAATTTTAATTTTGATATAATATTCAAAACATTTATTAAGGATATTATTTCATTTAACTTAAAAAATAAGTTTGAAAGCAATTATTCATCAAACACTCAAATTTTAGCTTATATCAGTTTTTGACTTCAATTTCCAAACACTTCATGCTTTAACTTCTCACAAACATCAGAATAATCTATATAAGAATCACTTTTCAAAAAAACAAAAGCTCCCCCAAACTGTGCCTATATCTCCTTTTGAACTTTTTATACTTATATTTTATCACGTACTTTTAAAAAATGTAGCAAAAGGCTATTCGCTCGCTCTCAATGCCTCCGCCAATTTGTCCCTAGGCCAGCATGAAGGAGGTAAATCACGGGTGGCTACTAGCCATTAGTTCAAATGGTCAATGCATGGGGGAGGTATATGCTCGGACGCGCTGAGTTTCTATTTCAAGACCTCATGTAACAATCTTTAATGGCTTAACTATCGCACCACCTCGAGAGGACCACGTACCTCTAATAAATGTGTGCATAGGTAGTGTGTCATATGTACTTAATTTTGAATATTTTGCACCAGAGAAGAGAAAATGGAATTTGACAAGAGGCGAGTGTGGTTCAAGTATTTATAAAATGGATCGTGCATTTTGAGAATTTCCAAAACGAAGGGACGCGAATAACAGCAAAAGAGAACCTAAAACTAAAGTGGTTGGTTTGTATGCATGAGGGTGGAAAGAAAACGACGCTAAGCGGTCATTTCAGAACCACTATCAAGGAGTCACAAAATTTCAGTGATTCGTTTGGTTGATTTGTCTGGATGGATTTGGGTAAATTAAAAAACAAGACCAGTTGCAACTTACCGAAAGGTAAATATCCACACTTTGAAGAACATAAACAACAAACGAGACACAAGTAGCTCAGGAAATAATATCCCACTTTCCCCTATCTCGTTTTGCATCACTGATTCCACAAGATTCATTTCATGCCTTGGAATTCAGCTTCACTGCTTCACTTTCTCCTGAGTTCAGAAATGCACAAGTAATTGCAACTACAGAAAATGAAGTGTTCATAAATGCAAGTTGAACCCAATAATTGATGGTAAAAGGCGATTCGCTCGTCCCAGCACCTCCGCCAACCCAAGTTGAACCCAACAATGGGCAAACCGCTAATGGAGCTATTTTTACAATAAGGACACTGTTTCGTTTTAATAATCATGCCAGCACAAAGAAAAGTCATCTACTTACCACTGTCTTGTGTCCGGCCAACCTTCTAACAGATGGAGTCCTAGCAACTGAAAAAGCAGCTGCAGCAGCAGCTACCCTTATCCTGAGACAAGGTTATCAGAGTTGCACGACTTAGATGATGACAACAAACCAAAGAGTGTGAAAATGAAACAAACCTTTTATGGATATCAACATACTCATCCGTCTCATCCACTATCTCCTCCTGCGTGAAACATGACATTCCCTCTTAGTGACCTACCCCCCAACGAACAAACTAGATAAAATAT
>JBBPFQ010926946.1:0-11458 GCA_037974815.1 Kaempferia elegans
AGAGATTCGACCTGGGCCCCTATCTACATTCATTTTTGTATTTTAGTTAAGGGGTTTTCAGTATTTTAATTTGAGTGACTTCGACGTGACACTAGAAAAAGCACACATCACTGGTCAACCTTGATTCACCTAGATTTTCAGTGTTTGGCTTCACTCACAAGGACTTTCTCACTTGGTTTCACTCACCAGGATTTGTTTACTGTCTAACTTCACTCACTAAGGCTTTTTACCTAGCTTCACTTACTAGGATTTTCTATCTGCCTAGCTTCACTCACTAGGGCTTTGATCACCAGACTTGACTCATCTAGGTTTCCCTCACTTAGATTCACTCACTAGGATTTTCACATGGCTTCACTCACTAGGATTTCTATCACCTAGCTTCACTCACCAGGATTTTTCGCTTGGTTTTACTCACCAAGATTTTCCAACTATCTGACTTCACTCACTGGGACTTTCCACACCAAGTGTCCAGTCAACACTTAGGTCCCGTGCGGCAGGCAAGAGGAGGTGAATTGCCCTGCGAGTTCAAAAAATACCTTTCTTGATCTTCAAGACTTAAGCAATCATACACTTAAAAAGAAATTAGAATGCAATAAATAAAGTAGTATGAGACAGAAGAATATTTACTTGGTTCGCAATCAAAAGATAATCATTCCAAGGAAAATATAGCACAACTAGACGAAACTCATTCTCGAACAAAATGTCGGAGGAGGAGAAGTCTCGTACATAGAAATGAAGCTCGAAAAACTCTACAACTGGAAAGAATAGTTCATATAGAGTGTGTTGTCTAAAATAAACTAGATCATGACTTTATTTATAGCACTGGTCGAAATCTGATTGTTGGATTTCCGAGTGTCTGGACTTGGTCCGAGCACCCCCCATGTAGGCGCTATCCAGAACGACTCTACGAAATTGTGTGGATAAACTTTTATCCACTTTCGGGCGACCAGAGTGTGCTAACCTGGTACCGCCGCGCAATGGCTGCACAACATGGACCACCAGGCACCCGCACCAGGTCCTGGCACCTCAGATCTGCCAAAGTCAATGCCATGTTGACTTTGGCTCCGGTCAGCTCCGTTCGGCTTCGGTCGCTTCCGGTCGCTTGGGTGATCACAGACATTCGAAATAGGACCCACCCGAATTCATTTTTTGTCCTTCTCAAGCAGGCTTCCTCCTGGCTTCTCATCCCTCAAACTGCCATTCATTTCCAATGAAATTATCCTCGGATTAAGGTTGACTAGTATGACTAAGCTCGAGTGGATTTGAGGTTGAGTTTCGATGTTTAGACAATATGTGAGAAGAAGTCAAATAGGTCAAGGTTGACCAAATATTTGACAATGTGTAAGAAAGAAGTCAAGTAGGTCATGGAGGCCTAACTAGAGGTCAGGAAAGGAAAAGTTCTAACTCAATAGTTAGTCAAGAGAAAAGTCCTAACTTGAAGGTTAGACAAGGTAAAGTCATAACTCGAAGGGTAGACAAATGGAAAGTCCAAGTGGGTCAAAGAGGGGTCACACATTGGCAAAGGAAAAGCCCTAACTGAGGTTAGGCAGGGTGGAAGTCTACCGAGTGATTAGTCCTGACTAAGGTTGACAAGAAGAAAATCCAAGTGGGTAAAGGTGGACCATACTTGGTGATTTAAAGTCCAATGAAAAGTTGGCATGAGATGGAAAGTCCAAGAAGGTCAAGGGTTGATCGGACACTTCATGAGAAAGTCCCAACAGGTCAAGGTTGATTGTATGGTGGGCAAAGGAACTCTAAAACTAGGTTTAGGGGATTATGGCTGAGCAATTGATTGGTCCAAAGATAATCGATCAGGTGATCGATTGGGAGCTTCTTCTCATGAAATAGAAGGGCTATGGATCGATTGGGTAATCAATCAAGGCCAAAGCCAGGTGATCAATTGAGAGTCTTTCTTTACAAAACAGAATGGTTCTAGGTTGATTAGGTGCTTGATCAATATCATCTCCAATCGGTCAGGTGGGAGAAATTGTGAGCGAACAATAACATCCCAAATTGATTGGGTAATCGATTACGAATGTTATTCTTCGTGAACAGAAGCTTTCTTAATCGATCAGCTGATCGATTAAAAAGTTACTTAATCAAACTTAATCGATTGGAAAAAGAGGAAAAGAGGCGTTACAAAGTTTGGACGACTGGATTGGATCTAATTTGACCCGGTAATCGATTGAGAGCAAGGTCAATCAATTAGAAACCCTAAATCAGTGTGATATAAAGGATTTTGTGAAGGATTAAAATCAACTTTTCTTCTCCGCCAATTTTCATCAGTTCTTGGAGAATTCAGAGTGAAGCTTTGCTGCATTTTCGAGTCAACAAAAGGCTACATCAAAGCAAAAAAAGAGCAAACAAAAGTAAGATTCCATAAATTATTTTTGATTTCTTTTGTAACATAGTTTACATTTCTTGTATGTGAGCTTGTGCGAGATTTCTTCCCCTCCGGATTATTTTCGAGGAGTGTGTTCATAGTGGAGTTGTGTGCATGGTGTGGATATTTGGATTAGTCACCTCAAGGAAGTAGAGACCAAATAAATCCAAGTATTAACATTGGTGAGTCTTCGCTTCAAAAGTATCCATTGCAAATCATCGAAGAAGCGAAAGGAGCTATTCGTCCCCCCCATCTCTCAAGTGTCCTAACAAATGGTATCAGAGCGAGGACGCTCTTCTTTAGACTAATCATCTAAAGAGCAAAAAGTTAGAGGAAAAAGAAGAAGTTGATGCTTGAAGTCTTAATTTCAACAAGTCAAGGACTTACCATTCAAGGAGCTCAAGTTCAAAAATGGATTTTCAATATGATTTCAGGTAGAACATTCGAGCATATCCACCATTCGGAATTGAAAGTTTCGACCTTTGAAAATCAATGATTGAAATTTCTTCATGATGGAGATAGAGTAATGATTTGCTCTAATGGAAGAATTTCAAGCTCCAACGGATAGCAAAGGAAAGCTATTCAATAAAACCAAATGGACCGAGAAGCAACTAAGAAAATCTAAAGTTAATGATAGATAACCAAAATTTTGGTTAATTTATTACTTAACAATATCTTATACAAAATAGAAGATTATAGGGGTGAAAATGATATGGAGCACATTGGCCAAGTTCTATGAAGATCCATCCCCAATGAAATGTAATGAGAAAGCAAAGAGAGAAATTCTTTATTTCAAATATAAGAGGATTCGAAAGTGGAGAGATGCTGACCATCTGAGGAGGAAATTGAAAAAGCATCCACCTCAAGGATTGAGGGGGAGAGATCATTAACATCGGAACAAGAAGAAGCCTCATCATCAGGAGTCAAGAAAGCACAAATTATGAAGGTATATCAATTTTGTGCATTAAAAATAATGATTATACTATTTATTTTGAGTTTAGAGAAAAAAGACACTATAAGAGCAAGTGTCCTAATATATAAAAAAAGATTCAAGTGGCACTCGAGGTGAAAGAGAAGCCAAAGGAGGTCTTACCCATGATACGCAAAGGCAATAAGCACATTCTTCACATGCAAACAAAAAGGGTATTACCGGAATCAATGTCCAAAGAGAAGGCTTAACATGGGAGAAAGCTCAAATCAAGGAGGAGCTTCAAAGAACAAAACTATGGTACCATTAGTAAATAATAATTCTTCATTTCAAGATAACAAGCATGTTAGAAATAAATGTTATAACTTTAGTGTTATTTATCATGAAAATAAGAAGCATGATAATCCTAAGAAAAATTATAGAGCATATCATGTTATTTATCACCTAAGGATAGGAATGTAGAAAACAATCTAGGCAATAGCTCAAATTATTTTAGAAATATGCCTTGAAAAAGGAATATCCAAGGCAATAATAGAACATCAAAGTTTGAGAATTTAAGAAAGAAAAATCAAGTTTTGTGGTCACGATTTAATAAATTAGAAAAGGCTTGTAAGGAAATGACAAATAATGTCAAAGAGTCTAAGAAACAAAACCTAGGTTTATGAAGACAAGATCCATTTAAGGGCAAGAAGGGTTTGGGATACTAATCTAAAGCCAAGAAAGATGAGTCATCATATCATTAGAGTTTCATATGATTATGGAACTAACCCTAGGTTTAGGAGTCAAGCCAAGGTTACAAGGAAAGTTATCCTTAGAATTGATCTTGAGGAGACTAGTGTGACTAAGACTTCTAAAAAGCTTAAGAAAGTTATTAAAAAGGTATTAAGGGAAGTAACCTAGTGAATGCCTAGAACACCCAAGGAGTACCAACATGTTTTGAGTTTCTAGGAGTGCGTTCTCTACACCCTAGATGTGTTTAGAGTGTGTAAACTCTAATTGGAATGATAGTTAACCCAACCATAATAAAGTTGTACTTAAGAATATTTTCAAGTTATTGTGACACCTTAGAAATGGAGAGTGGATTTTTACTCTTAAAGAGTAAAAGTGTATCAATCAAATTTTTAAGAATTGAGTTTGATCAATTTGGAAAAAAAAAAAAGATAGAATTTAAAGAAATGTCAAGTTGGAATTTTAACAATTTCTAAGGAAATGAGAGCAACTTAGGTTTATTCTTAACTTAGCAATTAGTTGATGATACTTAGATAGAAATCTAGATATTTTATTTATGCTAAAATTATCATGATTGTGTACCCCTATCATATATCATATCATACATCTTGTATGGAAAACGATTCGGAGTAATGTCATTTTGAAGTTTGGACTGTTGGATTGGATCTGATCTGATGTGGTAAACGATTCGGAGTAATGTCAATCAATTGGAAACCCTAAATCAGCGTGATATAAAGGATTTCGAGAATGATTCAAATCAGCTCTTCTTCTTCGCCAATTTTCGCTAGTTCTTGGATGATTCAAAGTGAAGTGTTGCAGTACTTCCGAGTCAATAAGAGGCTAAATCAAAGCAAGAAAAGAGCAAGTAAAACAAGATTCCGTGTTGTAATCATTTTTAATTTCTTTTATAATCTAGTTTGCATTTCTTATATGTGAGCTTGTGTAAGGCTTCACCGCCTTCAGATTGTTTCTGAGAAGGAGTGTGTTCATAGTGAAGCTGTGTGCACGATGTGAATCCTTCGATTAGTCACCTCAAGGAGGTAACACACACACCCCTTTCCTCCTCTAGCTCTCAAGTGTCCTAACATTAAACACTTACGTGTTGACTTAAAAATAAATAAATAATATTGTTTTGAAGGAATGGATTAATTTTATCGGAAGTAACTCAATTATAGTAAAATGTGATTACGCTCACCTCAAGTGCCGCTCATAGCTCATCCCCAGATTATGTGAAGGGAGATAAATCATGAGGTCAACTTACAAACAGCTAAATTTACGTGAAGATGAAAGGATTTTTTTTCTAGAGGTCATCGAAAGGAACTCAAGAAAGTGTAAATGGGAAATCAACTTGTTCTAGATTCCATCTTCTTCATGTAGTTTGTTTGCCTTGATTCATGGCGTAAGCCTCTATATTAAGATATAGTAGTTGCCATTGTAGATTGAACTTGGGATGACATCCTATTTGTATAGTTTGATAACTTGATAGATAATTAACTTTGATATTCTTATTTACCATTCAAAATTTCAGTTAAGGCCACCTTAAACGAAATTAGGAGAGCTTGCTCTGGATATAGTTGCTTCGTTATATTTTTTTTTGTTATTGTTCATTGTTGGTAGAATAGATGTACAAGTATAGTTTTTCGTCAACGTTAATCTCTCGGAGCTCATTGTTATTTTATCTGTTTAACTTACTTTGATCATTTTACAATTAGTTAAGCGGTCTTAATTTGTCTTTGATCATGTACTAGTATTGCTCTTAATTAGTAGAGTCTACTATGTCACTGTGTCATCAAAGAATGCACAACTTTCATGCCCTCAACAAAACCAAACTACTTTTTTTAAATGTTCATATGTAATGCATCATGGACATCTTAAATCGAAATCGAAAACCAAGATGAGTGTCAAAGAGTATACACTTTTATTCAAGGAAGAAATTAAGGTGAAATACAAGAAGTGTTCTAAGAGATTAAACCCTAAATCTATCACCACTTCAATTGCAACCCCACCCTACCATGCTAGTTCATAAGACATCTCTAACCATGTTCAACTAGCGTAGTCGCACATCGCAAAGGTGCAAACTGCCCTATATGTGCCTTTCATGGGGCACATAGACCCACACTTGCCGCAATTCTCATTATCGGTCAGTAGGTCGACGCATGCGCCACCGCAGCAAGACTTGTTGAACCCACAGTACTGCCCGCACCCGCCGCAGTTCTGTATGTCGCTCTGCAGGTCAGCACAGAGTCCACTACACATCACATTGGGCCCTTGGCACATGCCTCGCTCGACCGCTAGGTGGCTTACCCCCCGGAGACCTTGCTTGGCATCTACCGGAGCCAATGCGAATGCTACTATCGCGAGGAGGAGTACAATGGCCTTCATGATTCAGCTTAACACACTAACTTGTTGAATCACAAAGCAGCGGGGAGGGTTTGAATTTATAGAGCAATTTGAATTGGGAAAGAGATGAAAATATGAAAGTGAGTGATTATAGCATTCAATTATTCTGGCATATATCTATTAAAATAGAATCATAACACTTAATTCTAATTTCTATTTATTAATTGTAATATATATATTATGGTATATAATATCATACATCTGATATTTCCATTTACAATTGACTCAAATATAATTATATTTAAATGTATATTGTTTCGGAGGAATGAATTAATTGGATTCCAACTGAATGTAATTAAATGTGGAATCAATTTCCAAGAGAAAATCGTTCGCTATATGTTGTTTCGGGAGGAATGAATTAATTGGTTCCAACAAATTATAATTAAATGTGGTAATATTTCGATTCTATGGTATTCCTAATTTTTTCTCAATTTTTAATAGACGTTATTTTAAAAAATCAATTATGTTGAAACCGTTTATAACATACCGTTTATGTTATGGAACACACTTTTGATAGTTGTAGTTTCTATTTAAATTAGCATCAGATTCAGTCTATAGATTTAATTACTGGTACATATTAAACATTTACGTGCTGACTTAAAAATACATAAATATTATTGTGGTGAAGAAATACATTAATTTTATCGGAAGCAACTCAGATAATTATACTCACCTTAAACGTCTTTCCTTCACACTGCATCCCTAAGTAGTCCTTCATAATTTATCTCTAAATTTTGTAAAAAAATGATAAATCACAGCCAATTTACATATCGCACTAAAAATTAAAAGATTTTTTTTTTCTAGAGGGTAGATGCCTATTTGAAGCAACTCAAGCAATTATAAATGGAAAATCAACATAATATTAAATTTTTTTAGATATTAAACATTTCAAAATTTATGCTTATAAAACTATATATATATATATATACTCATAACCATAATAAAATTCACAGATAGTAATTTTAATATTGTGTCAAGACTCCCATCACTGCCATCTAGTCCAATTAAGATATTTATTTTCACCCAAGCAACTTGAGTTCAAATCCACACAATGAAAATTGAAAAGAAAGGAACGCAACAGCAAAATTATTACCATTTGACTCGATAATCATGAATTCTTTCCAAAACTCCATACAATATATCCTTTCCAAAACTCCCCATTAGCGAGATTTTTTTACACCAGACTATAATATAAAAATGTATACATATAATTTTAAAATACGAACAAAATAATTAATTAAAATCATTTATTAAAACACCTTTTTACTAATACATGTACTAGCTAATTACCTGGTCAAAAAAGCCTTTAGATTTTATTGGAAAACATATTCAACACAAGCACTCATTTTACATCCTCAAAACTCTATTCTAAATCTGGAAGAAAAAAAATCAAAAATATTAAAGTGCGTTTGGTTTTTTTTTTTTTTAAGAAAACAGACGAATACATCCACATTAGAAACTCACTCACAATTTGATCCAGAAGACGTCTCAAGGAGAGTCCAATGCTTGTTCATCTCAATTATTACCTTTTTAACCACAAAGCAACTCTTTTCCCTGTAGCTTCATTTTTGTCCTCTGAAGTACATATAAATTTTCTGCAAGGAAATGCACATTGATGTGTCAACATCAAGGAACCTAAACCTACTTCATAGAAATTGCAAATTAAGCAGGATCGAATAGAGTATGATATAACTAAACCTGAAGAAGTGTGCATAAAAATATTTGCAGGATCCCAGATTTGGATAAGTGCTGATTTTCAAGAACATTAATCTCGAGGGATGTTGGGAATCCTTTATTATAATCATCCACGCCTTAAACTTATTTTGATGTTGTTTGTCAAATAGTGAGTGAAGACTAGATGTGACATTGGCAAACAAAAAAAACAAAGAAAAGTAAACTAGAGAAAATTTTATTCAACCTGGCATTTCAATTTGGGTCACCAAACCTTTTAAGTCATAAGTCATAAATGGATAGCATTACAAAGAGGAAAATTTAGGGAACTAGAATCTTTACAAGCAGTTAAGCACTTAATGTTCACATTCAGCCAATTCCAGCAAAGAAAATGACATCCCACAAAACTTGGAAGTAGCAAAAGCGAGGAACGAATGCGCAGTTTCATGAGTGATTTAAGTAAATGGCAGGGGTTGCATGAGTTGCATAAATTTCAAAGAAAAAAAATATGCACAAGGATGTAATAAGCGAGCAAGGTTATGCTAGTACAAACCTGAAGCACCCATAAGCTTATTAGTGTCTCTAAGCAAAACAGCCCAAAGCCCACCAAGTAAAAGATCTGTAATCAGAACAAAACGCATTAACTTTTACTATCACTGAAGATTTTTGATAATATACAAATTACCATGCGCATGTTAGCATAGAAAATAAAATAAAATGCGTTAAGGATATTAACCATCTCATAGAGACAGCAATAGTAGCAAATACTATCAGTTTTCATAACCTACTAATGTTAACAATGTCAGCACCCATAAGCTACTAATGTTTACAATGTCACCCATAAGCTTATTAGTGTCTCTAAGCAAAACAACCCAAAGTCCACCAAGTAAAAGATCTGTATTAGGACAAAACGCATTAACTTTTACTATCACTGAACAATTTTGATAATATACAAATTACCACGTGCATGTTAGCATAGAAAAAAAATATAAAATGTGTTAAGAATATTAATCATCTCATAGAGACAGCAATAGTAGCAAATAGTATGAATTTTCATAACCTACTAATGTTTATAATGTCAGCAAAATAAACGCATGAACTCACCCCAACTAACGCATGATCTGAGAAGGTATCAATTGCTGCCAGGATTCCACTGATTAGACAGAAAGAAAATGGCATCAATAATACTGCATGAACCTAACAAAGATTACAACATGGTCGGAAACATTGACATCTCACATTATCATTTAAAGGAAAATCTTATGCATTCTACAATTGGGTACCTAGACCATTCTCAAATTTTGTTTTTCCTATGAGAGAAGGAAATATCTTAAGAAATAGAGTAGGGAAAAATCCAAAGGAAAAATTCAGGGAAATATTTTCCTATATTGTATTTCAGGAAAGAAAACAGTTTTTCTTCTAACTATTCAAAGAGAAAAGCAATAAAAGGACTGTGCTAAAACGGGGAATTCACCTAAGACTCAATACACACATGAATGGGGTGGATGTAGAGTCTACATATCAAAGGCAGATATGATGTTTCCAAACTGGACCAGCCTTTGAATTGGTTGAGTGGTAGGTTCCTGGTTTGCTTTGTTCATTGGTTGGGTCAGGATAGTGTTTTAACAAATATGTATACATGTTGATCTACCACCATTAACTCTTGTAGTTGCATAACCTTTCCATTTTCCTAATCTCATCTAACAAGTCACAGCAAGGTAACCTCTCCTCTCTGCCAACAAACCTACCTTCACTACCAGCTCTTCTGCACCATCCTTTTCTCTCCTTCAGATCTCCAGGTTGAAAGGTTCCAGCAGCAAATTACTTCACTCCCAACTCTTCTCCCTTCTAGATATTGTTACTCCTAGATCGCTTTCTTCGTTCTTTCACTTCTTGTGATGTTGACAAGGGCACTGCATTAGTCACGGTGTATAAACATTCAATTTTTTTTTTTTGTTTGTTGTTGTTTGGATGAGGATGCCAATTGTTTGGATCTGCACCATTTCTTTTATTGTTGTGACTAATTATAAGAAATGGATTAAATTTCAAAAATATATTAAATATTGATTATAATTACCTTCAAGCATTAAAGACACTGATTTGCTTTATTTCTATTTTATTATTAGTTGGTATCAAGATTAAGGGTATTGACTGGCTTTGCCCAAGTTTGACTGGATTTGATCTTTTCAATTCTAGTTTTAACACTCAACTAGGAGGATGCATGTCCAAGTTTCCAATTTAGGTCGCACCAGCATACTGAAATTGGTGGACCGGAGACAGATAAAGTTAAACAATAATGTTGCTGAAAAAGAAAAAAAAACATATTGATCTTGAAGCACAAATAGCTAAAACTTTAACTGTTTTGTGGAATCAGTCAACTCAATCCATGTTATCATCAAGCATCTAGTCACCCCAACTCATAAAACAATGCTGCCCAGAAGGAAATTGGTATCCAAATTATGCATCAAGGAAATTTACAAAACATATATCCCTGTAAGAGAGTTTTATGAACGAAAATTCAATTCCAGTATCCTTTATAATGAATTTAAGTTGAAATTTTGACTTACGTTAATGACTTCCCATGGAATACAATTGGAGGGGCTATTGCTGCAAGGATACAGAAGCCAATGTGGATCTGAAAATTTTAGTTATAAAAATATAATCAAGACATGGAAACAATAAGAGTAAGAGAAAGGACAAATGAAAGAAGATTTGCCAAAGCAGTTACCAGATAGAAGAAGAAAAACCAGCCAAACCTAAGTGCGCTGTCAGTTCTGCTTTGACCAAAGAAACAGCTTAGTAACAAGGTAAAAAAAACCACGCCAACTTATGTGACTCAAAAGTACTGCTATAGAATTCTAGATTGAAAAAAACAAATTAAGTTGAGGCCTTAGCATTAGAACTTGTTTCTTCTCATTATCATAATTTGATGATTTTAGCACCCCCTTTTGTCAATGGAGATTTAAAGCAAGCATTGAGAAAAGTGTAATTTAAAGCAAAAAGTAAATTATGAGGCAACAGCACTAAGATCGATGAGAATTGAACAACTCAGAATGACAGTAAAAAAGAGTCAGCAGCCTTTGCATTCAAACTCTCGTTGTATCACTCAATGGTTCTCTCTTCAACATTACTAGCCATGCCATTCACCCAGCACCATACGAGACAAACAAGGGGATAGCAGAGATCATTGACCCAGAAATGTACAAGCCAAGCAAGGGGATAGATGAACCCTGTCTCCACAAGGGCAAGACAAGCACAATGAATGTGGTAAGATGTCACGTAGGGCTTCTCCAATCGTTAGAGCTCTAAATAAGTTTTTTGTACAATTTTAATTTGCCACATCAACA
>JBBPFQ010927056.1:0-11452 GCA_037974815.1 Kaempferia elegans
GAGACCATCAAGTGGTATCAGAGTCAGGTTCGATTTAGGAGGACTAACCGCCAAATGAAGCATCGAAGAAATGACCGGACCGAGTATCTAACCACCAAAATTCGAGGGGGAAATCGCGATCTGGAAGAAACGAATGGAGATATTTTTCAAAACCGATTTCGAAATTTTGTTAATAATAAAATAGGGTTTTGTAGCCCCCACGGACGAGCAAGAAGCGCTGAAAGAAGAGACCCAATGGACCAAGAAGGAGCAAGCGGACTTCGTGGCGAACGGACGAGCTGAGTTCCATCTGCTAAGCGTGCTGCTTCAGCAAAAAGTGGGCCGAATCGAAGACTATGAGTCGGCAAAGGAACTTTGGGAGAAGTTCTTGAAGCTACACAAAGGAACTACGAAAGTCAAGCTCGTAAGAAGGGATCTGCTTCGGAACCAACTCACCAACCTCCGACTACACGAAGGTGAGACGGTCGCGTATCTACACGCCAAACTAAAGGAACTTATAATGGAACTAACGAATATTGGTGAGAAGGTAATCAACCGAGAATCCATCAGGTATGCACTTAACGTGTTTCCAAGAACTCAGGTATGGTCAGCCCTAGTAGATGCATATTACATCTCTAGGAACTTAGAGGTAAATTCTTTAGAAGAATTATTTTCCACATTTGAGATTCATGAAACCTGCTGTGCAGATCCAAAGAAAGAGTCGAGTCAAAACATAGCCTTTAAAGCTATGAACAGGGTCGAACCTGAGTCGAGTCCGAAGCAGCATTAATGGTAAGAAACTTTAACAAATTCCTTAAGTCTAACAAGGTTCACAAGTCGCAGGGAAGGAAGAATAATAAAAGGAGGAGAAAGATCAAATGTTACAACTGCTAGGAGAAAGGACACATCAAGGACAACTGTCTAAAACTCAAAAAAAAAACAAAGACAAAGGAAAAAGGCAGATAAATCCAAAGCACAACAATATGAAGGCAACGTGAGACGAGTTAAGCTCCGAGTCTGAGATTGAAGCATACGCCAGACTTGCACTGATGGTAAGCCATCAAGAAGATTCGGACAACGATACCTCATCAGAGATGAGCATCGACTAAGGGGGAAAAGCATCAGAAGAAAGCATCGAAGAAAGGGAGCATCATCAAAAGAAAGGTACGATGGAAGGGAAGCATTAGAACATAAGGTAAATGATGTACGTGCACTAACCCCTACTCAATCTTTAAAGTTTATAAAGAAGTTTACTAAAGACATGACCAAATTATAAAATGAAAATACAAAAATGAAATTGGTTTTTAGCAAAATCTTGCCGACTAGAAAACTATGATAAACTGAAGCTTGAAAATAATAAGTTAAAAGAAAAAATAGAAATTCTAGAAAAGAACTATGCATGCACATATATGAGACGAAATTTTTCTAGATTAAATTGGTATTATCAATTTTATCAAGGGCAAATTAGAACGATTTCACAAAAGTATATCCCTAAGAAATACCTGCTTAACCTTGTAGGAAAGAACCTATATTGAGTTCCTAAAACATGTTTAGCTTAGTTTCTTGAATCTTAATTCTTTAATTGCAAAATTATTTTTAATGTTAATTTTCTTTCAAAATTAAATTCGTAAATATTTAGTTATTAATTTATTGTCAAACTTTTTGCAATCAAAAATAGAAGCATTTAACAGAAAAAATTTTAAAATTTTTTTACTGTTACAATATTTTTTTATGAATTATTTCAACGAAAATCAAATTTTTAAATTTAAATGCTTCGCCAACCTATTTTTGAAAATTTTAAATTTTTCTGTGTTTACTAATCTATTTCAAAAATCCAGAAAAATTCACAAAATTTTCAAAGTTAAAAATATATTTTTTCCAATTTTTTTTTTTGAAAATGGCTATTCTATTTTAAAAATCATTTTCGTGGACTTTCTGTTCTCATTTTTATTCTAATTTTTTATTTTCACAAGGAAACAAAAGCATGAATCCTTAGAAATATTTTTAGATTTTTTTCTTCGACAAATGATTTTTTATGAATTTTCTATTGAAATAGTAATTTTCTTTATTAAAAATATTTAAAATTTCAATTTTCGAAAAATTAAATTTATCAAATTTGGACATTCTGTTTCCAATAGTTAAAAAAAAATTTCGTAATTTTTTGATTTCGAAAAGTATTTTTTTGCTTAATTAACTAAGCAAAAATTACAATTTTAAAAAAATATTATTTCTCTATTATATAAAATCTATATTTTTGTGAAAATTTTTTTACAAGACTTGGATTATCTTTGTGGTTAACGAGAATTTTTTTTTAAAATTTTCATCAATTAAAACAAATTTTAAAATTAAAATTTCAAATTTGGTATTTATAATTTCAAAAATTCATATTTTTGAAAATATTTTTCAATTAATTTTCTAAGTTTTTAACTACCTTGCTTAACCCTTACTAATTAAGTTAAGGTTCAATTTTTTTTCTCCTACTTTTAATGTGATCAAATAGAATATATTAAGTTTATAGGTAGTATTTATTTTGCACCTTTATTGCAATCTTTTATTTGCACTTGTTTATCTTTTTGTTTAAATTTTGTTTAGTTACCCTAATCTTAACTAGGATTACTCACATCAAAAAGGGAGAGATTATTGGTGCCCCAGGTTAGTTTTAATGTGATTAACCAAATTATATTAGGTCTCGTAGTGTTCTAACCTTATGTCTAAGTGTGCAAGAGCTTAGAAACACAAGAAGTCGAGTATAAAACATGGCGGACAAGAAAGATGTCGCGGGAATTGAGTCGACGGGCTCTGCGCATCTGAGGGACAATAAGCAGCGGAAGAATACACCGGCAGAACGAGAAGGACGTGCGTGGTGGTTCAAGGGACGAGAAGTCGGAAAGGAAGCACGCTCGAGGAAGGACGGAAAATGGGTTCGAGTGAGCCCTATTTCGGATGTCCAAGATCACCAGGCGACCAAAAGTGACCGAAATTAAAGGGAAGCGACCAAAGAACGGTGCCATGTCAGCGTATTCCGAGCACCTGAACCTGATCTGCACCAGGACCTGTGTGCACGTGGTCGTTGGCGCCTACATGAGGGCGCCAGGCCCTGTGCCCCGAAACCCAACAGCCAGCAACTGGCCAATGCTATAAATAGAACTCTGGTCCAGCTTATTTGAGATACAACACTTGTACTCGAATTCTTTCTGTTTTGTTTTCATTATTCTATGCTCTAAACGCTGGTAAAAGGTTTCTCCGCCTACGACGAAAGGAGATCTTTTAGTGTACTTCATCTGTCTTGGATTAACAACCTTCCCGGTTGTAACCAAGTATATTTTGGTCGCCTTTTACTTTTATGCAATTCTGTCTTATCTTTTTAACAAATGTTTTTAATTAAAGTCAATAAGTTCGAGAGAGGTATTTGTTTCTGTATTGCAGGCAATTCACCCTCTCTTGTCGGCCGCACGGAACCATCAACTTGTATATAAGGTTTAAAGTAGACATGCAAAGACAGACTCAACCTTAGATATGGTCAAAGTTAAGGTCTAATCAACTAATAAGTATTAGTCAACTACATGTTTAATACCTTAAGTATGGTTTGATTAGGGTATTCTAATTGGGTCAACCGAGTGATGGATAAGGATTAACCTACTGATGGTTCAAACCTTGTCAAAAGACAAATACATTCGTTTAGAACAAACAGAATATTTTAGAATCGACTAACAAAGTCACTTGAGTTCTGTTGGAAGTACACATAATATCGATTGGCGAAGTTGACTATGTACTATTGCACTAATTAGCCAACTACTGATAGTGACTAGTTCAAACAGCCGAAGATGGAAGTTCTAACTACGTGATTCGAATATTGACTAGATCAGCAAATGGAAGGATAAGACATGAAGACTAAGAGGAGCTCAAGGGACTGTGAAAGAGACCATCCATTTAATGCAAACAATGCCCATATTTTGCTATGTTGTTATTGTATTTTCCTATGGATATTATTAGAGGTTTCTCCACTTCCAATACTCAACTGAAGAGAAGAAAATAGAGTGGACATCGTGTGCAAAGGTCATAGAAATAATGATTCTAGAGAATAGTGAATCATGAAAAAATCATGATATCTGCTAGTTTGCATTTCTTTTAGTATTCATTTACTTTTAGATGTATACTTTGTAGAACACTAACTTGGTAGGCAACAAGAGGCATTCACCCACCTCTACCACGCCAGCACTGGTCCCAACGAGTTTGACTACATTCAATCTTGTTCATTTATGCTCAAGCTTCTTTATTAAAGAAAAGCTTTTCTAGCAGAGCTCAAGTTTATGTCAAGTTCGACTAGAGGCATTGTTGTCCTTATAATTTAATTGATGAAATATATTATTTTTAACATTAGCAAACCAAGCTTACTAGTGTTATACGCTGTTGAACGAGAATAAATAAACCATTTTCAAGACAAATACCAAGATTGTTCACAATTGTATGGCCTATGTGACTCTCAGTCAATAATTTCAAGATTAAAGAGATGCAATAGTCAAAGAACATCAAAAGAAAAGGATCAAAGAAAAATCATACTCACAGTGTAACCCAATGGTTTCCGAAATCCTTCTAGATACATTAAGGTTTTGCTTGGCTTTTTTCCACCTTCATTAGCATTATTGTGTTCTTCCACAAACCTTTCAAAGTGGAAAAAATCGCATTGCGGAAGGATCAAGTTTGATGGAAAGTCAGAACAAGAAATGATAGGAGAACCAGCACAGAGAGAAATTCTTGTCAAGCGCTGGTGTTTCATATCAGACACCACGGTTATTCCTTTCTCAATCAGAGATTCCTGTATGTCACGAGAAATATTTTTCTCCACCAAGACCACATTTGGATGGCAAGCCTCTATCATTTCAGTCATGGACTTCAAATAGTCCTTTTCCTGATTCGAGCTATAAAAATTCAGAGCAGAAAATTTAAATGATAATTAAAATATTATTAATCTAACCTGCTCCATGGAGTTAAATGATGATAAACCAACAGCCGAATGGCCAAGGATCCCCTGAAGAAGTAGGAGTCTAGCATTTCTGAACTTGGTCTGCATGTGCTTATGAGCAGCGTTCTTCTTAAATACTAATCCATTGATCAGTTCACTGAAATAAGGAGCTTCACAATAAAGAAATGAACTTGTGGAAATCAAGTGACAAAATAACAGACAAAATCAAAAAGGAGACATAAGACCGAATTTCCACCTCCACATTACCTCTGTTGTGGAGTACCAGATGCTATGCATTTCACCTTCACATATGCCCCAGGATCCATTGCCCGCCCTTCAGTAGCATCTGGCTTAACAAGCAATGCAGCTTTCCAGGATAAGGAAGCAACAATATCTACCCAACTTTTATCATCATCCAGTACAGAAAAAGTAACACCTTCCGATGCCAAAAAACGACTAACAAGAATCTTGAATTGCCCATTCATCGCTTCTAACATTGCCTTTTGTCTTTTTTCTCTAGAAGTCTGAATGAATCCATGATGCTCATCCAAACTGCTTAAAGAGATAGCCTGTTTCCACTCTGAACCGCTGTATTCGTCATCCTCATAATTGTCAGCAATGCTGGGTTTATCATCCTCCATGTTTTCTGGTTCAGGAGGTACCCAGATGCAAGGATCTGATTCGAAATCAGGAAGCCACGCCAGAATATCATCATACATGTGATTTTCTATATTATTTAAAGCAAAACTAGAAATTTTGGATTGAGAATCATCCAAGAGGTCATTGCTTTGTTTGTTATCCTCTTCGGTACTCTCCAGTGAACTGGATGATAAAAATTTTCCAGATGAAATTTGATGTCCGGAACGATCTACATTGCTTCCATCATGTAAAGGCTTTGCATTAAAATCTCTCTGTTTTTTATCAGTTTTTAAGGTGCTAAAGCCATTCTCCCCGTGAGATGAAAGCTCATGAGTATCACTGAATCAACCAAGTGGAAAAAAAGTTAAGAAATAAAAAAATAAAGAAAAAAATATCCTGCCCCTACTCCCCTCCGCCTCCTAGTTATCCATGCAAGTAAAACAAACCTCGACAATAGTATAGGCCCAATTTTTATATTCATTTCAGAAATCTGGATAATTTAGCAACTGTAATCACCATTGATTCTCATTGTTAGGCAAGTGATATGAAACGTAAATTAGGATAGAGTGCATACATCCTAGAAGTTAGGGACTATTCTATGTACCCTTGTAATTAATTGAATACTCTTAGTTTATATATCTGAGTAATAATAACATATATAAAAACAAAACATTTTTATTTGATGAGCACGACTTTAGATTTTGGGTTTAGTTGTTTTTGTTTATCATATTCTTTAAATTAGCATATGATTACTTCATTTTACAATTTTTCCCCTAAACTTCATGCTCCTGGAGAAGACAGTGTAACACCCAAATAGGTGAATCAGATATACCTGCACTGCACATTCAGAGTGGTTTGTAAATCCCCTGGAGAAAAGACCAGTAAAACAAGCAACTCAATGTCAATCTCTGAATTTTTTGGCAAAAGAAAAACAGCAGCAAAATAAGAAGAATTTACCATAGCTTGATGAACAGCTCTCACAACTTGACATACGACTAAGTGAACCATCCATTATTAAAGATTCTTCACCATACTTCCCCTGACTGGACTCATAGTGCCGGGGCTGGTATTCACTATTTGAAAGCAGAAACTCCCTCAATTCATACCATACAGAAACAAAGGCCAGTGACAAAATTATTAATTGCACTACCTGGAAGTGTTTGTTTTAGGAGACATGATTAGCACATGTATTCATCTGAATCCAACCATAATAGATCTAAACTCTTCACCAAACAATATGCTACAAGAAGAAAACGAAAAATAATAACAAAGTATGAATATAACAGGTGCAATGCAACGAAACCAATAGAAATTACATGTTACACAACTCTTTGTAACCGTGGAGCAAAATTCCAAATTTAGTTTAAACCTGAGATTGAGCTGAAAATTATGAGTTAGCATTTGCTCCAGAGCAAGACATAAACAGAAGACCGGCACCATTCATCCTTCTACCTTCCGGTTAGAACTAAGTCAATCAGGATCTGAAGAGATGAATGATAATCTTACCCAGATCCATATTAAAATCTCGAAGTAATTAGAACAAGTAGGAAAAATTGGGAGCATAATCACCAGAAAAGATGGACATAATCGGAAAACTCAGTATCAAATCACTAATCGAAAAGAACGGATCCGAAAAACAAAAACTATAATAAAATCTAACATCTGCCAGCTACAGACAAAAAAACAAAATAGAAGCAAAGAGGGAGCTAGTTAAATACAAAATCCACCAACATGACGAATAAACCGATCTCGGATCACCACGAAGTCATAAACGCGATTCCGAAACTCATGTGCCAACCATACTGTCCACCCCCAAAATCAAGATTCATTTTTATTAAATAAAAAAAAGAATATCGAATCACCCTTTCTCCACACAAGGAAGATAGAAGCAAAGACAATTGTGAAGAGAATGACTTACGGGATTGAAGAAATCAAGGGAGTCGGCACGAAGCCCTTGTTCGCCTTAAAGGAATTCTTTGCTGCTTAACTTGGGCAGTCTTTGCCTCTCTCGATCTGAAGCTCTCTGCGCTCAAGCCGAAAAGAATAACAGCAGAGGAAGGAACTCGAAATTCTCCGAACAAGAAGGGAAAACCAAGTCCGAGGCGACGACGAGGAGGATGTAGATGGAAAAAGAAGAATAAGGGGAGAGGGGTCAAGAAAAGAAAGCAGAAAACATAGCAGGAAAGCTTCTTCGAGTGGAGCCCACCGAGTGTCCGAAAACATTTTCTTGACGGGTACCAAAGAACACATACCGCCCGTCATACCCTCCGAAACATACGCGGAAGCAGACGAAACGAAAGAGAAAGCTCGCGGGTGACGTGACGGAGCACGCGGAGGAGCGGCTCTAGTTGCTTAAGCCGTTGGATAAGCATTTGTCCTGCTAGTCGGAGAGAGGGTGGACTTTTTGGCCAAAATGGTTTCAAATTAACTATCTCGCTAAGTCTTCAGTTACACCGTAGATTTATGCCTACCATATTTTATTTTATTATATTATATTTTATTTGCTTGGTATAAAATTCGAAGAAGAAAAAATAGATCCTAAATCTATTCATTGATTAACTAATTTTTTATTTAATTAATTAAAAACGAAACTATTTTCTCCTCTATTCGTTCACTGTTTCTTTGCTATAGTTGTTGATCTTTCTTCAATCTTCACCATTATTTTTCTATAGTTGATCTTTCTCCGCTGTTATTTCTTTATTTGCTTAATTAAAATATGAAGAATGAAAATATTTTGTAAAAAAAAAAAATAATAATAATAGAGCATGTTTTCTAAATTTAATTGGAGTTTTTGAAAATTGTCGATGACAAACAGGCATGAGGTCAAAGATTTTGCAGGAAATGGCTAAACACGTTGTTGGAATAATATTGGAAGAGGTCAAGATGTTTTTGGGCATCCTCAATAGTAAATCTAAAAATTAGATTTATTTTTATTACATCATCTATTATATCAAAAATTATAAATCCACTAAGAAAATAACTTAGCGGATATTAGCCCACTATTTTAACAATTACAATATACAGAGAGATAGTTATGGTAGATAGATATTAATTTGCCCATAAAAATTTAGTAAAAATTTAATTCTTGATTTTGGAATTAAAATTTTTATTTAAATCAAAAATTTAAGCGATCCAATTATAATAGATTTAAAAATAAAAATTTATTGAGATGGGGGTTTATTGTTTTAACTATTAATTTTCTTACTTTAATTGATAATTCCTTAATTTTGCCACCACCTTGTGATCGCGATCCATAATTGTTGGGCCCCACTGCCTCTCTAAGTCGTCCACAATGCACCCTGAGTTGGCCATCTCAATTTAATTTGAATTTTCGTCATTATCAATAATTGCGATATGTATTTCGACCGACTCAACTCAGGAATTGCTAAATAATAAAGTGGGAAAAAAACGTTTTTAAAAAATTATGTAAGGCAGATTTATTTTGATTCTATATCTATTAAATTTATCTCTTAGACATTTATCGTTTAATTTTTAACTATAGTGTATTTGTAAAAAAATTTATTCCAAATAAAACTCACAATTAAGAGATACTAGAATTCTAGGTCACCCACCGCAAGTGCTTCCTGATTTACTTTCGTGGTCAGTGGGAAACTTCTATGGGGTCGGATCGGTCACCCCAAGCTTGATGTTACTAACCTCATTAACCATTTTTTAACTCCCGGGGCTATGGTGAAGCGGTAAGAGTGCTCAGTTGTCTTACAGACATTCACGGTTCGATTCTCATCTACGGCGTATTTGTAAGGATTTTTTTTCTCCAAATAGGACTCACAGCTAAGGAATGTTGTTAGGCTTCTGGACAGTCCACTGTGAGTGTTTATCGATTTACTCTAGTGGCTAGAGGGAAACTTTCATAGGGCTTGGTCGGTCACCTAGGTTCAATGTTGCCCAGCCTAGTTAATTATTTTTAATTGCCCTTTGGGGTTATGATGCAATGGTAAGTGCATTCAGTTGTCTTTCATGCATCCACGGTTCGATTCCCAACTACGGGACATTTGTAGAGATTTTTCCTCTAATGAGACTCACAACTAAGGGATGCTAGATTTCTAGGGCGCCCACCGTGAATGCTTCCCGATTTACCCTGGTGTCCGATGGAAAACTTTCAGGCACATCACCCCAGGCTTGATAGGTGGCTAGTAGTAAACTTTCGAGGGGTCTGGCCAGTCACCCTAGGTGTGAGATATGGCTATAAAATGATAAGTGTTATTTGAGAAATAACCTTATAGAATTTTTTAAAAAATTTTAAAAAATTAAACGGAGTTTGTATAACATGTTTAAAGGGAAGAATCTATTAGGTCAGAAGAAAGTCAGCTTGGAATATCACATAAGTGGGAGTTAATAGATTTAATTAACCTAAAGTTATAATAATTAACCTAAGGTTGGATAAATAAAACCTAAGTTTTATTTGTTAGGCTTATCTCTTCCTCTTGATCTCACTCCTCTCGCGGAACCTCATCCGCTACCACCCCTCTTTCTCGTGACGACGCACACGTCGACATCGTCGACGCAGATCGACCGACCAGTTTGTGGTGTCGGCTAGCCAGGCATTCATTTTTCTCTGATTTCCTCTTTGCCCCCTATCGCAATCCTAGCCAGTGTGCGCCGCCCCATGCCATCGCTCAATCGTTGCCTTAACGTCACCGCAACCATCAGTCGGGTGAGAGTTGTCGTCACCCCTTCGGCTGTGCTGAGCCCAGTTGATCAATCCATTGCCTATCACCGTCGATTGTTCTCCTAAAGTTGACACCGCTATTACCAATCTGGCCAGGCAAGAATTTATCGTTTCCCTAACCAGCGGCCTAGTTTCTGCCTTTTTACCATTACAAGATGCCTGCCGCCAGGGATCAACCACCGAAGGAGTGACTAAAAAGGGGTAAATCTGATTTCATCTAATTTGTGTGATTAATCTGAGTTAACTAATTAATTAATGCTTAATTCATGTTTGATTGCCTCTTGTTGTTAGGTTAGCAAGTTAGATGAATTGAAGCATGTTAAAGGGGATGTGATGGTGGTGAATGTAATTGAGGTATTGTTTTGATTTAGGTTGATGTAACTAAGTTAATTGATTAATAGGTTTTTGATTAGTCGATTAACTAATAATTATAGATTTAATAGTTGATTGATAAAATCTGGTGGTTGTCTTTGTGGTGATTAACTTTCTATTAAGGATGAAGCTAATAATGTTAATTAGACATGTAGAATGGTAAATGGAATGGTTGGATGTTTAGTTCTTGACTTGATTGGATTATTGGATGAACTAGTGAGATACCATTGAACTTGGGTGAGTTTTGGGAATTGAATCATGTTTAGTTTAATCAATCTGATTGTAGAATGGTTAAGGTTAATTGGAGGTTAGATATGATTTAATGAAGATGGTGGATTGATTGGGGTTAATGTAGAGTTAACTCTAATTTAAATAAATGGGTTGGTTTAATTGGAGCTATAAGACTGATTAATATTAGGATTAGTTATTCATTTCGATTATGGCTTAGCTATTCATAACATATAGAATTAGCTAAACAATACCTTCTAATGCAAGACTCTGATTTGAGATGAGTGTCTCAATGTGGAAGTCATTTGATATGAACTACGATAAAGGTGAGTACTTCTTCCTTGGCTTCTGTATATCATTGATCTTAACGTATGATTTTATTTGATGAATTTGATTGTTTTACCTTAAATCCATTTATTTTTTTATCTTGCTTGATACTTACCTGCTTAACCTTGAAATGATTTGTTTATTATCTATGTAGTCTCATATTTAGATATCTATACTCTGTAGAGTTGACACATGTTTGATATGCACTATAGAAGATACCATGTTTATTAATTGTATGCATGTAGTGTGCGCAC
>JBBPFQ010927162.1:0-11451 GCA_037974815.1 Kaempferia elegans
CTTTTATCGGCCTTATCTTTGTTGTAAGATCTTCCATTGCCAAGAGGCTCCTCACCTCTAGGAATTCAACCTTGCCAAGAGCTATGCTCTAGAATTTCATCCTTTGCCAAGTCACACTTGGACTTCCGTTGCTAAGATCCCACTTGGACTTACACCGTAATGACTCCACTTGGACTTTCCTTTTTTGCCAAGATCACATTTAGACTTACCTATGCCTGCACATTCACAAGCACATCAAATACAATAATAAATATAACTGAAACCTTTGTCCAAATATCAAAATTTAAGGCACCTAGATTCCTCCAACAAATTGCACCAACAATCTCTCCATATATTGTCAGACATAGAAACTCAGGACTCAATCTTGATTCAAATCAAGCTTAGTCAACATAGTCAACTTGACTCAGGAACAATTACACCAACACCAAACTCAAGCCAAACTTAAACCAAGCTCAAGTTCATAAAAAGGAAATCAAACCAAATTTGAACAATAATTTCAACAACTTAATTAATTTTAGACTCACTCCGTTACTTTATCAAATGAGTTTAAACATCCAATTAAAAATTTGTAGTTGACTCATTGACAGCCCCACCAATATGGTAAAAATAAAATAAAAAATATTATCAGTAAAAGAACACTTTATATTCAAATAAATTTTAAAAGATAACTTTCCTTTTATTTTCTTCACTGATTGTCTTAATTTGATGACTCGTTTAGCTGATGTCGACTCGTTAGCTGATGTCGTGTAACACAATGTAACGATTTATTAAGCATCCAGATTAATTTAGATTCCTATAATAAATTTGATTAAAAATTATTATACATTATAATAGTTTTAGTTAAAAATATTATAAATTATAATAGCTTTGATTAAAATGATTATAAAATATAAAAAAGAAATCATTTAAATTTTATAATAATGAAATATACAATTGATTACTATTTTTCCATCTGGATTCCTAACTTAGCGTCTGGGTCAAGCATGGGCCCCATGTATCTGATGCCCACACCAACTCATGTTTAAAATATTTACTTTAGATAGAAAAAGGACTACCAACAAATCTCTAGGTCACATCCGATCCACCTGCAGCTTTTTACTTTTCTGCCCCCAAATCATTAATTAATTAATTAATACTAACTCAAAAGCATTAATTGCACTCTAACCATCATACCGCTACAAATTAGGGAATCGGGCATGGCCATGTGCTAAGTACAATATGAATATAATGTAATTTTTTAATATTATTTATATAGGTATATATAGAGAGGTTTTATATACTGTACAGTCGTTTTAGGCACCGTTCCTAGGTCACCCTCATAAGTAAAATGTTCCGGATGACCGGAGCGGTTAGGGTCGCCTATGAAGGACACCTAAAAGTATCGTCCAGGTTAAAAATCTCTCTATATTTAAGAAGAATGTTACACTGTTCGATGCTTTCTGCGTGACTGTGAGCGACATTCGACGTAGATGATTTGACACGGTAAAATTTAATTTTTTTTAATTCATCTCATCTGCATACAATAACTTTATCTCTTTCAACTTAAAATAAATGCTCTCTTTTCTCTTCCATAATTGCATGCATGTACTAGTTGTAACAAAGTGTTGCAGTTAATAGCTGCATTAATTGCAACAATTTATTACGGCTAGTAGTTGCACTAGCTGTAATAATTTGTTGTAGCTAAATGTTGTATGCAGATGAGAGAGAAAAAATGTATTGTATATAGATGAGAGAGAAAATTTATTACATACAAAGGAGATAGGAAAAAGAGTAAAAATGTTGCATGAATGTGATAGAGATAAAAAAAATTAGATTTTAGTTGTGTCAGATTATCCATATTGAATATCGCTCATGATCGCTCATATAACGTTGGACATGATATCATATATATTAAAATTTAAAATTCTTTATCATAATGATCACATCATCACGTTTACTTTGAAGAGAGCATTATTGAGCCAATGACGGTGACAGCGAAGCGCTAGATGTTTATGATTTTCATGCCAACGACTTTTCAAACAAATCTCTGTTTAGCCCTCTAACTTTTGATATTCAAATTTAAGGGAGTCAATTGCTTACGTTTATTTTTTGTTTTTCTTAATAAAATATTATGTTGAAAAATGAATTTCCTGTAGAAAACGTGTCTGAATAAAAGAAATTCTTAACGTTCTCTAAGGGGAGTAAGAATTACAATATCGGAAGCCGAAGGGCCGTGTTGAGAAATAACAAAGTTTGCTGAAACTTTACGTGATAAACGTAAAGTTACAGGGAAATGTGTTCTCCTGTCATTATTATATTTACTTTTGTTTTAATTTCTAAAATATATGGACATGCTCGCATACATTAATTATTAAGTGGAGTGGGTAGTTATTAGGCGAATTGATAAGAATTTAAAAGTTATTATTATTATTATTATTATTACTATATATATAATATATATTTTATGTCTATTCTTTGTGTCTTAAATTTCAAAGTGGAAATTTATTTTAAATCATCTTGCAACTTTGAGATTAAAGATTTTGACCAAAAACTTGTAAGTTCACTAAGTAAAATATTATTACTTTCTTGAGTAAAAAAGTTATTTTAATAAAATATTTGTATTTTTAAAATACAAATTCATTTTCAAATCAGGGACTGTCGAATCAAAGATGGTGACCTTCATATTGTTAAAAATTTAATTGCAAGCTGCTGTTTAGTGAAATAATTTAAGTCTTATTATAATTAATATAGCAAAGATGGAATCCTCCCTACAATTTTACATGGTCGATCGTAGGAAATAAATTGGAAAGTTATAAGAGAGTTTTTTTTAAGTCTTATTATAATCAAGATACTAGGAAAAGAAAAGAGAAGGGAATAGAGAAGATCCAAAAGAGAAGAGGGGTATCATGGTAAATTGACATTTTCTTATTTCTTTCCTAATTATACAACCAAGGGGATATAAACACCACAACTAATCTTATCTTTCCCAACTAATCTGATTAAACAATAACAACATTAACAAAGGATCTTTGCTTAGCAGATTAGTTTTCAAAACTAAATCAAATAACAGAAAAAAGAAAAGTCTTAATTCCCCACCCAAAAAGAACAAAATAATACATTTTCTTTGAAACAAAATGGGGAAAATAATGGCACCTTTGAAATGTACTTGCTCACGTCTTCTTCTCCGTTTTAAATATTCTTTTGTCTTCTTTCAAGTTTGCTCGCGAGTAGTATTATTCTAATCTACGCTTGGAAAATCGTTTTTTTAATTCTCGAAATACATTTCAAAATTCAATTTTTAGTGTTTTAGCACTTCTACCTTCTCCTTTTTCTATTGGCTTCCTCGTTCTTCCAAGCATAGTTCGATGTTCTTGCGTGATGAGAATGGAAAGAGATTTTTTTGGAAGAAGAGGTAGAATTGAGTGATCGGAAAGAGAGATAGAGAGAGAATAGAGTTAATGGGATTGCAAAGGCGGCGACGGCAGGAGCGGCGGGTGGTGCCCGCGGTGCCTGTGCAGGCGGCGCTCTCTGCTGCGGTTCTTCTGCTACTCGTCGTTATTTCCTTCCACTCCTTCCTCTCGTCGGCTCCCCTCGCAGACCGAACTTCGCCCGCTCCGGTGCCCATCCGCCACCTCCTGCCTCGCCGGAAGCCCTCCTCCATTTTGGTAACGCTGTCGAAAGATGTCATTTTGTTGGCTTTCTCGTTGGTATTCTTGATTATTTATTGATCGGCAGTTAAAGGATACGATGGAGATGCTGGGGACCGACGCCGGCGATGTCGACGTCTTTCTTATTCCAGTGCGTCTCTCTTGTATTTCTTATCCTGAACCTGAAGCTTATTGATTGAGAATTGGATGGCTGGTTTTCTCCCAAGATACTATTTTTTTTTTACTTGTTTGAACGATGTGGATTTTTAGAGCGGAGGAGAGAGCCCGGTGAGCAATCTTTGGGGTTCAAAACTGTCTAAAGATTTCTATGGATGCAGCAATGCGAGCAGTGGGTTTGCAAGTATGATTTGGTTTCTTTTTCATTTTTCCTTTTTGACTTCTATAAGCTTGATGAATTGAATCTGGAGTTGTAATATTTCCCCCCTCCACTTCTGCAGTAGCTGAAGCCATTACTGTTCCAAATAGATATTTGATGATAGCAACAAGCGGAGGGTTAAATCAACAGAGAACTGGGGTGAGCTATATTACCTCTTTTCAATATTAGCAGAAATGATTTTTTTTTTGGGTCAAAGAAATTGGAAATGGGTAAGCTCCACTAACAACAAATTGAGCTCTATTATCTGTGAAACCCTGAACAACTTCATGAGGAGATTGAATAGTCAATCACACTGAAGAGGAAGGAAATGGATGATGATATTGACTTATTTTATATTGGAGATGGTTATATTCTACTCTGTGGTTTGAAAGATCTCCTGTCACATTAATGTTGAAGTTTGGTGGCCTCTCTTGATCATCTTTTTTAAAACTTTATTGAGGATATTGTCCATTTTCATATCTAATCAAATAATAATGTGTATAAAGTTGAATGTAATTAAACTGGCTTAAATCTCCGTACCTTTCTCAATCTCACATAATCTGATGCATATTCTAACTGGTATTTTCTTAGTAACTAGCCTGTTTCAGAATCCCTTCCTGTTTGTTCATCAATAGGAGTCCTTCCAGTCGAATAATTGTTTCCTAGGAAGCAGCTGTATTCATATGATTCTTATATTTCATGAGAGGAAATTATGCTCTAGATGCAGATCAAAACTATCTGCCTTCTCTATCATAATGATTCTGGAAGGATGCATGATTTCCCCTTTGCATCAGTATCTGTTATACCAATTATATTATTTTTTCTAGATGAATTGCTTTTTGTATGGTTTTCTTTCTACATTTGACAAAAAGATTTGCCAAATGCTATAATAATATCATCTCAAAAGAGTCATTGCTCCACTTTTCAATATGCAGCTCTATTTTGACACTAGCTAGTTTTAATCAATTCTTGAATGCCAAAACATAGTATACAATTCTAGGAAATCACATTAGAGTTCTAAATCAATATAAGATGCATCATTTTTTTTATTAAAAAAATCTGTTTACCTTTTTTTTGGCATTCAACCAAATTTTGGTCAAAACTTGGTTTTGTATAAGGATTGGAGCGTGGAGGGCATTTTAGAAATAAGCGGTCTGGGTGCTAATTTTTGAAAAGGGGTCTTTTTAGAGCAAAATCTGAATAGGTGTCTTTTCAGAATTTTATTCATGTAGGTATAATTGACTGTTAGCCGATCTGACATAATGTGATAAAGCTTAGTTGTTGTTGTAGATATAAATGACTGTCAACTGCCATTGTGTGATAAATGTGATGTTCCAGTTATAATATTTCTATTTATACTTTTCTTGTCCCTAGATTGCTAGTTTGCCTATGGACTTAGATTTTCTAGTTTCCAATATACAATAGTGAAATCATTGCATAAGATTATTGATGATATTTTCTATGGTTCTTTTTGCAGATAACTGATGCTGTAGTTGCAGCTCGAATTTTGAATGCTACTCTTGTTGTTCCTGTACTTGATCAGAAATCTTTCTGGAAAGACGCTAGGTTTGATTCAAATAGTCTCTATTGCCAAAAGGAAATGTTATCGCTTTTATTCTACATCGTGTTAGCTATTAATAAATTAAGGATCACAAGATATTAATTAAATTAATCAATCAAGTGCCTTGAAACCAAATATTAAAACAATTTTCTCTCCTGTGATCTCATGTCAAGATCATCAAGGAGCTCCCTGAAATTGGTGGTAAAGTCACTCGACCCCAGATCATGCGTGTTCCTAGAAAATGCAATGCAAGATGCTATGAGAATCGAGTGCTACCTGTTCTTATGAAGAAGCATGTGAGTTAATTTTGGTTAGAGTTTTCCCCTTTATTTTTTTAAAGAATCACTGATGCATTCATTTCATTTACCTTTTGTTAAAATAACCATTCACCTATGAGGCTATGATCAATTTTTAGAAACAAAAGCAGGTACATAACTATGATCTTAGAAAGTTAACTTCACATTAGTTAGAAGGATTACTAGTCAAAATTCTCAAAACTAAACTAGATTGATGTGTTCACACAAAGTCTTATTTGTACTTTACCAATCTCTTTTCTTAACTTGTTAATTGAATTGATAATTGGAAGACACTCGTATATGACCTCCTAGGTACAAAAAGTTGAATAACAGTTGCCTTCGTCAAGATAACACCACTTTAATTGCAATTAGAACTTGTTAAGAATATTTAAAACAATAGTGAGCATATATGTAAAAAGTAAGTATCCTGCAATGCCACCATCCCAATGTTTATTATAGAATTAAGAAACTTTGACTACCACTCTAATTTTCATGGATTCTAGTAGATTTAAAGACCAGAATGGTTGTGTGAATGAAACTTAAGTTTGAATGCAATTTACCTAGGTTTCAAGAACTTATTTCTTCTTTTAGTTTTGTTGAACTTGGAATATCATATAGTCTATGCAGAACCACATAGATTATTAACTGTGCTATCACATGACTCTTGTTATTGATTATTTAGGCAGGAGTATGTGATACAAGTACAACATTAGAAATGGATTTACTAATATTGGAACCTTTTTCCCTTTAATCAATGTTTTTATCAGTATAGGATTTGGAGAAAGGAATTATTGGATTGCCTTCATAACCTTCATAATGAAATTACTATTACATGGGTATATAAGAGAGAGTCATACACTCATGATAAAACAATAAGTTAGAAGTACTAATGTGAAACTAAACCCACTAGACCAATATCCCTATTAATCTAATACCTCCAACATTCCAACACTTCCCCTCGAATAAGAAGATAGGTATTATTTATGTGTATCTTGTTACATACACTAGAAATATAGACTTTGATAAAGAAAATATAAATTAGACCATGGTTTAAAATTTCATATTGTTACGGGTGATACGCACGGAATTTGTCGTTTCGTCTGCCGCAAGGTACAAACATTGACACCGCAGCCGCCGCAAACTTGTGACAATCTCTATGGGGTCGTGGACGAGTAGCAATCCCATGAAGACCTCTGCTGAGCTGCGGGACACCACGATCCCATAGTTATTTTTCATTTTAAAAAAAATATTTTATTTTTCATTTTTTTTTTATTTTATATTTAGGTTAAAAATTTTATTTTAAAAATATTTGTAATTAATATAGTTCTTGTCATACGTATCAAAATCGTATTGTTCTTGTCATAAATCAAAACTTTCATACAATTTGAAATTTTAAACCATGGATTAGACATGATATTAATGGAAGAAAAGAACACTAACAAGTAAGTAAAAAAACACTTGAGTTAGCTGAGTATGCAACCAACAATTCCTTTGACCTTAGATAAGGAAAACTCTAGAAAAAGTTGATGGATAAAACAAGTGTTTCCCCTTGAACCTCAGAACAACACACAATCATCAAATCGACACCATGATAAAAAGAGAGAGGAGAAAAAGAGGAATGATGAAGGTAGATCTTAGGAACTAGTTGTAAGAGAAAATTTCACTTCTAAAGATCACCATATACGATCTAGACTAAGAATGAATTTATGAAAGCTACAAGCATACCTTACCTTTTTCGTCATATCTTGGTCTTCTTCTTCCTGCTTTCTCCTTTGATTGCCTTTTATGGATCAAGTACACAACATATTGATCCCGATCGGGATAGTGATTATCCTGCGGGCTAATGAGAAGGAGGAATTGAGAAGGCAAGAAGAGAACCCGAAGAAAACAAAGAGAAAACTCGTTGTTTGCTTAAAAAGAAAACTTTATTAATAATTGAGGGATGAATCCTCATACAACTAAACAAGTGTTTATATAGACGGTAAACCCTAAGACAAAGAAAGGAAAAAATCACAATATATGGACCTCATTTCCCTATCTTGTAAAGAAAAGAAAATTTCTTACCAGAAAAGGACATTTCTTGACACAAATCGAAATTAACAAACAAACACTAACCTATAAATACCAGAAATACCCTAAATACCATAAAAATAGAAATTACTAAAAATAGTAATAAAATCTTTGGAGGCTCTGATGAGGGCCTAAACGTTGCTTTGTGGGTCCAAAATTTGGCTGTTATGGGTTTTCCCAAATAAATGTAGATCTTTGAATTATGCATCGTGGTCACTGACAGAGCCTAATTCCGAATCCTGAGTAAAAAGTTATGACCCATTGAAGTTCAAGGGGTCATGTTGGATTAGTCCTGCATCACATATTGAGAGAGAGAAGACCAAGCCTTCATATACACACAAAATCCTAAACAACTCCCTAGATAAAGGGTTATAAGTTGCTACATACACAATGATATAATCCTTACTCCAATTTGATCACATTGTATATAGGAGTTAACACTTTAGGTTCAATTTATTAGCTTTGTTTTAGTTAAAACCAAAGTCAATTATTAACTAATATTAGACACAATGATGGAATATTTTCAACATTCTTCCACTTGTGCAATATTACTTAATAACCTCATACATAAGTGAATACTCATGCTAGTTTGAAAAACAAACCTTATGTGATAAAAAGAAAAAAGACATGTTTAGCTAATATGAAACATCTTAAACAATTTAGTCTAATATGATAGATTTATCTTTATGCCTTTTTATTAATTATTTTGAAAATTAATTTTATAATCTATGTAAAACTTTTTGAGAAGTTTAGATACCTCTCTGCAACTATTTAAGACATTTCTTCATCACTTTTCTTTGTTTTCTCTAAAATCTTATTAAAAAATTGTAGACCTTTTTTTAACTATATGAGCAAGGTTCAAAATCTTAATGTGTAGGGAACCATATTGTTTTGGGATTGTGCTAACATTTCAATGTAGTGCTAGTGACAAATTGAAGGTGGAAGGAGATAAGAAAAAGAAAAAGATAACAACACAATCTTAATTTATTTGACCTGTATTATAACATAACAAGGGGTGTTGAGTGTTGTCATAACACTATATTTATTGATATAATTGATACAATGACACAAGAGACGTTACCTCTATTGAGTAGTATTAGGTTTTGATAATTTAGTAGAAGGATATGTTTCTACCGTGCCACTTGGCATGGTATGAGATTTCAAACCATGTATATGAGACATATGACAAATTTACCTTTATGACTTTTTATAATCAAATCAAAGGTCAACCTTATTTTTTTCTCTAGAACTTTCAAAGAAAACTTCAACTCTCTAAACTTGTATGATTTTTCTACAATTGTATGAAAAGCTTTATGATTTCTCTACAACCTTATGGAAAATCTTTAAACACTAAGGTGCCATTGCCAATTATGCTTAAGTGAAAATTCTTAATCTTAAGATTTCTAATGATTGTTAAATATTAACATACACCTATGGAAATATAAAGATTCTCATCACAATTATATAGAATGGGTCCAAAATTTACTAGTTAAAAGGGAACCTAGTGCACAAAGCTCCCGCTAATGCGGTATCCCACGGAAGAGTCTATTGTACGTAGTATTACCCTGCATTGCAAGAGGCTGATTTTGTGACTCGAACTCATGACCACCAGGTCACATAACAACTTTATCGTTGCGTCAAGGCTCTCCTAAACCCTAAAAAACTTGCTTATTTCTTTATTAAAATAAACTCCCACTAGGTTATCTAAATTATAACACTCCTTGATGCTTGTATTCGAAACATATCTCACAAGAAAACATTTGGGCAATCTTTGGTCATTTGGGTAACTAATTTATATCATCAATAACTTCTTTCTCTTTCTTTACTAATCTCCAAGGATAAAAAACTTTCAATATATTTAGATCCATTTGATCTCCTATTTTCTTTTTCAATAAGACAACAAAGTTGTGACAATATAGCTTTGGTAGTTTAGAGTTAGAATCATTCACAAGGTAACCTTGGAACAATATTGTTGAGCCATCTTGGCTTGTGTTCTTCCTTTGCATTTTCCGATAAAACTTGATCTCCTATTAACAAATAGGCGTAATCTAAAATATAATATATGTCATCGTGACATTTGAATATGAGTATCCAGTCATTTCTTGAAGCTCTACCTTTCTATAATAAGCATGAAAAAAGATTTAGTTTCTTTAGACACTTGGACTCTATATTTGTTATAGTCCAAAACTCCATATTATAATTGGACATTTGTCCTCCATGTTAACTTACAACAAAAGTAATATTAGGTCTTAAACTTCTAACCTCACTGAAATATGGGATGTTTATCATAAGAGTATCTTCAACGTCATTACTAGGACATTAACTTAGACTAAAGTTACTACATTTCATAGGAAATGCATATAACCAACCTTATATTTTTCATGTTGATCTGTTTGATAACACCCTTAATGTAAATTTTACAAAGAGGCCTAGAGTCTCATAATATTTTTATCATTCTCAATTCCTAAAATAAAGGAGGTGTAATCAAATCTTTCAAGTCAAGTGTTGATAAAAGGATTGCACTCATGTAGAGTTGCATGCCATTGCTATATCAACATAGAACACAAGAAAGATAAATATGCACATCCACTGATATCATGAAATATTGATCAGATTTATTTCTTCAAAACCAATAATGGTTATAATTGGATCTATATTTATAAGCCATTATTTGGAACATTGACTCCCACTAAAATCTATATAGGTGGATTTCATTTACAAATTAGATGTTCTCTTTCAGGTATCTAAAGGCCTTCAGTTATTCCATAAACACTACCTCAATTAAATTCATTTATGAGGCTCTAGACCAAAAGTTAAACAAGGTCATACACAACACTTTGAGATATAGATGACATCTTATCCTTCATTAGACAACCATGAACTCAAACTACTCAATTTTATTTTTTACCATTCATAACTCAAAAGGGGTTTGTGGTACAAATTTTTGGGAACACAATCTTGAACGTGCATTTGAAGCATCACCCCAAAGGAAACGAGGACAATTTGATTTACATATAATGGTTCTTATGATATCATAAGTATGAGATTTTACCTTTTCATTTTCGTAATATACCTGTGTTAGACTATCAAATATTATATAGTAAACATAAGGATGACAATTTTCCCCACGGGTTCAGCTCCATGAGGAAAACCTGAAATAGAGGCGGGTTCGGGGAGTCTTTTTGAATATGAGTTCGGGTTCGGGGATTTTTCAAATTCCTGTAGTTGAACAGGGGCGGGTATGGGGATCCCCATCCCCCAACCCGCCTTAATAATAATAATAATAATAATAATAATAATAATAATGAAGTTTGATATTTTCTATTTATTAAACCATAGATTATTAATGTTATTATATATATATATATTGTTTAATTAATATTAATATTTATATGTCATTTGATTCTTGTATTAATACTTTTATGAAAGGTGTTGAAAATTGAAAATCCTTTTGCCAAGTCAATGGACAATGGCCATTTAAAGTGGAGATGGGGACGCAGGGTCAGAGATGGGATAAGAGAT
>JBBPFQ010927269.1:0-11451 GCA_037974815.1 Kaempferia elegans
AAGAACTCACATGATAAAATAAAAACAAATCACGAACATGCTAGCCATACATAATCAAAAACCATGAGAGTAAGCTAAAGATATATGGAGCAACCATCTGTACAAAGAAATATCCATACAAGGGAACAATCATAGAAGGAAGCATCCATACAACCAAAACCAAAAATAAAATCCATACAGCAAGAAAATATTCATACAACCATGTCTGAAGCCCCAAAGATAGATAGAACATCAAATCATGGCTCAAAATAAAAAGCAAGCAATCCCGTAGCAAGATCAACCGAGGGAATGACATCGACTGGGTGGATTGGAGGAAGGACTTGCAGCAGCGAGGTCTGCGTCAACAGGAGCAGACGAAGATGGTAGTGCAGGCGAAGGACCCCAAGCATGTAGCATGTTGTGGCTTTCATCACAGAGTTCGTACGCTCTCAAACACTGTTCGATTGCAAAGCTTCAAAAGCTCAAGCTTTCTTTCGTGCATCCTCAATCTACGCAATCAAGAAGAAGCCGTTTTTCTTCCTTCTTCCTGCTGTGAGCCATTTTGTAGAGAGAACTGTTCTTCTAAGGTTTCTCCACCTTCACCGTCCTTCTGAGAAGGAGAGTGTTTCATAGTGGAAGCTGTGAACTGGTGTGGATCCTTGGTTTAATCACCTCAAGAATGCCAAGTAAATCAAGGTGTTAGCTTGTTCTTTCCGTTGCGAAATCAAGAAGTTCAAGAAGTTATTCACCCCCCTATAGCTCAATCGGTCCTTACAAATATATCCATTTTTTTCTTAAAATAATTTAAAATACAATTGCAAATTGAGTATTCTAATTTTTCATCACTGCCTATTTCGTATGTATTTAATTTTTTCTATATTTGTTTACATCTGAGTGTGCTTGTATTTTTTTTTAATGTCAATATGGAGCGTGTGTTTTTTTTTGAGATGTGAAATTTATAAATGTGATATAACTTTTTTTTTATTATTTTTGACTAAATTTATGTTCTGAAATAAAATTAATAAATATGTAGTTGAACTAGTGGATCTAAGTTGATCTTGTGAATGGACTCAGCCGAATAAATATTCAGGTCCAAGTTCAGTTCAACCATTGCTCTGGAGCTCTGTGGTTCAATTTCCAGTTCGGTTTTTAGAAAGATGTGCTGCGAAATAATTACCTAAGTTTCCATCATTTGGAGGGTTATTTTAACTATTGGGCTTTATTGTATTCCCTTTGATTTTGCTCTTATGTTCCTTGTGTTTTCTTTCCTAGTCTTCATTTGCTATAGTCCTTGCCGGGTAGCTTGACTAGTCCTCATTAGCTCCAATCATACCTTCCCACTGGTTGCTACTGCTGGGATGAGAGTGTTATTACTTTATTTACTTCCCATATAGACAACCTTGTGACGCTGCTTGGTTTTCCTATTTTCTCACTGAAGTTTAACATTTTGTTTTACGAACATATTTTTTATTACTTCTAATAATTTTATGAGTTACTTCTCACTTGTATTTTTGCATAATCAGGTCCTATGGTACAAGATTATCCACATGTGGCTGGAGCAAAACGTTCCTTCTCTCATCTGGTAATTACTGCTTTGTAGTGCAATTCCACCTTGATCTTTTCTGATCATATCCTTGGCATGCTACTATTGCTGCAGGGAGAAGATGCTTCATACTTTGGTACCAGAGGATACCCTCATCCTCGTCTTGACAGATCTTTTCCAGTTTCCAGCTCAAGGTTTGCTTATCCAACCTCAGTAACTTCATCAATCTGAGCAACGTATACTTTCTTTTAAATGTTGATGTTTTGGTTAGCTATGGCGCATACCCTTCTGGAGGCGCATACCCTTCTGGAGCTGGGTCTTCTCTGCCATACTATCAGCACTCAAATACTGGTTATTTAAGTGGTACTTTTCCGATTTCTTTCACCATGCAAATGCAGTTGACCTTTTTACTCATGATTTGATATGTTGAACTTCAGCAGGTTCTAGTGCTGTACCAGAGCATCATGGCAATTTTCAGGTAAATTTCAATCTCTCTCTCTCTCTCTCTCCGTTGGAAAGTGATTAAAAAAGTTACTCTGCTTTAGTTTCTTGTTTGATTACTTTTGTATTGACAAGAATGTGTATTGCTTCTAAGAACAATATTTATTTAATTACATTTGAAGCCTTTACATTCTTCTTCTTTCACAGAATCAAGGAGCTCCTCCCCCTAATAGAAGCAGTATGTATTCAAGATGTAAGTTTTATTACCAAATTGTAATGCAATCATCTTTCCTTCTGCCCTTGCATGCATACTTTCCCTTGTTTTTGATCGTAAAGTTACTTTCGCAGATAGATATGGTTGATCATCGCCTAGCATCGAAGATTTCAAATTTCAGGCATTGCAGCACCTTCTAGAGCTTCCCAATTTGCTGATAGATTTGGAAGCTTCCTAGCAACTCATAATCTGTTGTTCATAGAAAGCTATTGAAAGCCTCTTGCACCAGTTTTACTTGGATTGATCCGTCTCACTTGCCTATGATTCTAGCACATTAAACTAATCTCTGTAATCAACGATACTTGTGGTATCAGTCGACTAGTGTACTTTCTATGTCCCAAAGAAGCCATAGTCGTCACTTGTCATTGTAAGAACCGAGTTTAATTAGAATAGCTGTTTAATGAAATATACATGAGCAATGCAATCTTTCAATTCTGGGTTATTTTTTCTGGATGTTTCAATGTCAAATTAGATATTTTGTTACATTAAATATATTTTTTTAAAAAAATTATTTGTTGTAATAAAATGTAGAATCTATCATCTAGCGGCATCTCACAGTCAGTCTCACGATTATATGTGAAGAGATAAATTGAAAAGCTAGAGTTAGCCATCATGTAGCAATATCTACTTAACGGTAGTCAATTTAACTATGACCCAAGGTATAAAAACTATATATATAGAGAAATATATTTTTTTTAACAAATGGAAAACAAAAAGGAGCCTATATATCATCAATGGACCAACAAATACACTCAATCAAGATCTACGACAATTTTTTGCCTGTAATGCAAAGCAATTTGTGCAGAGTCTCGTTCGAGCAAATTATGTTCTTGTATGAGAAAATAGTACATACGTTGACATATGTACATTAGAGACAAGATTGGATGAAAATGAGAAGAGGAAAAGATAATACAAAACAATATTCTTTTATTGGTATCTTTAGATGCAATGAAATTGCTATCATTTGTTGTCTGAAACCTTGCTGCAACTGTAGACCAACACCATCACAAATTCCTTGGCTGAGGTTCCTACTGTCGCCTGAAGCCTTTGTGAAGACCTCTCTCTTAACCAATGTTCTACTAGTTTGTTAACAGACATTGTAGGGCCTACAGGTTGTCCAAGGCAAGTGATTTGCACCTATATTTATCATAGTTAGCTGAAAAATGTTTAACTACATAATGTAGGAAAATATTGTGCACGAGATGTAAGATTGACTAGTCGAACAAGATACATTCGGAGTTGAGATACTATTGTTTGCTTGCATAAGTACATGGTTGACAATTCTTTTATTAAAGCGGGTTTCAGTTGTCAATGCATCTTCGTTGCCTTCCTATAATCTGAGATCTAAAAAGAACATAAAACCATAAAACTCATTGCCTCAGTAAACAACATTCTTAGGATGCCGGTATGAAGTCAATGATGCAACTGCAATAGGTGATCACGGTCATATACTATTATACAAGATAAATTAGTGAGTGAAATATGTATCCCAACAAAATTGATTTTTCCTTTTGCAATAGATTTTTTCTATAGAATTTAAAATAGCATGTTATTCAGACAACATAATGACAAACCATCTCTAACAACAGATATGGTTCATTTACAAGATATGTACTGAAATGAAAAGGGGAAAAAAAACTCACCGCAGCATCATTCTCGAGATTGAGCTTCTTTACAAGGTACTTGTGAATGAACAACACAGGCATGCTACCATCTCTAATAGCAAACCATAAACTCGATATTACTATCATCAAACAGGGACATGAATAAAACAAATTGAAATGAAAACATCAGTATAATGTTTATATTGACGAGAATTTATTTCCACTAAATCGGGAGGAATTAACATAGTAAAAATGCTTACTTTTTTCTTCCGCTCACTGTACAACCATACAAATTATTTGTTGACTTGTGCATTCTAAGAAATAGAAGGCAAAGTGAAATAGTTTTTTTTTTTTTAGTTTACTACTTCAATGGCCAATTTTCTTCTTCTAACAATCATTGCAATAACAGCAACATAGAGGATCCAACTATCACAACATATTGCTTTCAATTTATAAATCATTTTGTACTATCTGAATTTGCTCTACTAATTCAAGTGAGAAATATTGTAACCGCTTTCATACTTTAACTATTATGACATGCTCTCAGTTAGTGCTTCGTCTGCATCACAGCCTGCTGATATACTCAATAAAGAAAAAAATGTCAAAATGTAGAAACCCTAATACTCTGACATCCTTGCACAGCTGATTTTGTAATCATTCTTTGGTTCGTAATTATACTTTGTAATTTGGCACCACTCGTGCCCAGTGTCACCTTTCTTCGTTATATGTTTCCAGCATGCTATTTTGATACATGGGAAACAAAGTCATAAATATAAATTATGTTTGTGCAACAAAGTATACGGCAAAAGTATAACAAAATTAATTATTTAATCCTTCCATGTCTATACCTTATTATGGTATCTGATTTCAATAAATATAAAATTCTGATATGCTGATTCCTGAAGAAGCTATGTGAAAGGACTTTACCGTGGGGGTAACCCAACTGAAACCAACCAGAATGCCCAACTAGCAGATTGGAAAAATTGGAATGTTGTCTTCGAGTTTGTTATTAAGATGACTGAGTTTCAAATATGACATGAAAAAGAACCTTAGAAAATCCAAAATAATAAAAACATCATCCAAATGTATTCAAGAAACCAATGCATTTTGATTTATTTATTATTATTATTATTTAAATCAACCCAAATCCTACTCATTTGATCAGAGATGTTCTAAGTTAATTTAAAAATGAAGAAAAGCTATAAATACAGATCATTAAACAAAAGGAAAATTTCAAATTTAATATGAAAAAAATGAAACAGGACTTTCTAATAAAGGGTTATGGTTTTTATGGCTTTTTCAAGTACTGCTTTCCCACAAATCCTACACAACCTTGAGTCCTTGACCCGTGCTCACTCTTACTTTCCAGGCCATTGCACGTTTCATTCAATAAAAAAACTGAAATAGGTGCATCTAAATTTACAATGATCAATATGCCAGTAGGAAAAGTAAGTGAAGGCGGGACATTTTTGAAATTTGAATAAAGAATTTATTGATTAAGTGTGCATGATATGAGTAAAATTAAAACTCACTTGATCCTCAGATAGTTCGAAGATAGATGTGGAAATGGTCGATCAATTGTCCTGTAAAATTCACACCAGATAGAGCTAATCAGAAACAATAACCATCTGTGAAGATAACATAATCAATTTAAATTCCAAAAGACAAGGACTGTAACTGTTCAGCAGAAGGAACCAAGGAGAACCATATTGGATTAATCTTTCTATCAAATTGAGAATTTTGAGCATCAAGAGATGATTGAGATGATGCAGTAAGATCCTTGTTTCTCCTCTTGACTCTTTGCAGCCTGCTTTCTTTCAGTGTTACTGGTTGCAATAGAATGTTATCAGCCCGTTGAAGAATTTTAGACTTATGCTGATGCATTTTAACCCTTTCATTCTTAATATTTACTTCACCATCACATCCATTCAATTTTTCTTCCTTAACAACATGTCTCTGAGTAACAGAGCTAAAAGCCTTTGTCCTGTTTGCAGCTTCCACCAGACAGTTTAAAGGGTTCCAGATATCAGCATTATCCTGAAACATGTGGTTGGATGACTCAACGTTTGAATGAGCCCGGAGAACATGCATAAATAATTGTACAATTAAAACTCAAGATGATCAATGCCACATCTTTGTTGCTAAACAAACTAGTTAACTAGGAAACTGAAAAAATTCACTTCTTTTACCTGTTTTCTCTTTAGGGCCTTGCTCATTTTCTCATTTGAGCTTGATTTTTCTACATAATTATTAACGGTGTTGTCATCCTTTTCGGATGATGCATCAGTGGATGAACTCAGACCTTGTGCAGTGACAACCCTTTTAGTAGCTGTTTTTGTTTGCCTTCCTGTTGAACATGTCTGTGTCACTACATGAGAAGTGCTGACAACCAATGAAGAAAGTGATTTTTCTTTTCTTTTAACAGGTAATATTGGGGTGGGTGTTTCCTCAGGAGCTTCAACTTTGCTTTGTTTAGAAGGAAAAATCTTTGCCCTAATATCTTGTAAATTGTGGTCCGGCCTGTACAATGACCAGGCAAGAATTCTTGAACAAGATCATCTCATATAACAACAACAACTAAGCTTTATTCCACTAGGTGGAATCGGCTAATAGCAAATAGAATAATAAGACAAAAATGCGATTCCTGGGTAAAAATTTCTTACCTCATATAAAATAAGATTCAAGGAAAAATGTGTCAAAACAAGGTAACTAATTTTGATTTATATTGTTGCACAGTCAAGGCAAAAATCATTTCAGTGCCTCCAATTTTATGCTATCATAAAAGGGGTGCTTCAAAAATTTTCAAAGGGTGCCTGATTTTCAAATTTTTTTTTAAGAAGTACAACGGATCAATAGGAGTAGAAAAAACAGCCAGAGATGCCATTATTTATTTATTTTTTGCCTAAAAATTATGCTTGTCCTATTTCAGTGTAGGGATAACTTGAGAGTTCCTTCTCCCTACAAATTTTCTGTTGAACCAATCTCTGCAACTCACTCTAAGGTGATACTAAGATAATAAAAAACAATGCACTTTTCCAAAAGACTGCAAGCCATTACTTCAAAATAATCACATGCCTTTATGAGGAAAGAAGAACGAAATGTTACAGATTCTCCAACTTTAAGGAAGGATTTTTGGGTTTATCCATTAGAAATCCCACTAGAAATGCAAGGGAGTCCAATGAATCATACACTCATTAAGGCTTCATTTATTTCATGCAAAATGTGTCCAAATTTCAATCATGGGGTTACTTTGCCTTAGAATTTCTAAGATTTGTTGAAAGAACCAATTTTGCACTGCATAAGACAAAATTTTGAACTAAAATGGTATTACACAGAAGTAAGAAACTTAAGACAATAGAAAAAAAATTAATATTACAATGGAAAGAAATTAACCTGAGCTTCTCCATTGGAACAACACCCAAACCAATATTACATACAGGGCAATGATCTGTCTCCTCATCATTGAGTATTTTAGTTATGCACTTCCTGCAAACTGACGAAGTGCACAAACATCAAGAAGCTGTATGTCTCATATAAAAAAACATACAACATGATTGGGTAGTACTAAATCTAAATCATTTGCATAGCTTAAATAGTTTTAAACTACACAGAAATGTCAAAAAAAAAGGCATATCAAAGCATGTGTTTTATGCTATATTTTATGAACAAAATAATCAACTGGAATATTTCAATTAAAAGCGAAGAGTTATTGCAGCACTTTTACTGAAGAGGTATAAAGAGTGAAAGCTGAGAAAGAGTGAACACCAACCTTATGTCAAATCTAAGATTTCGGAAAATTCCGTGGGGCAAGCTGGTCTCTAAGGTTCGACGTTACCTAACCTGGTTCATCATTTTTTTTTAAGATTTTGGATTACAATTTTCCTTATGGGCACTTATCTAAGATGAAGATCTATCGGATTTACTAAAGGATGAAAGAACTGTGAATTATGAAAAAAAACAAAGAAGAAGTCAAATGTAAGCTGTCAGATGACAATCTACGAAAGAAACACAAAGAAGAAGTCTAATATAACCTGTCAGATGACAATCTAAGAAAGAATGTACAAAGGCTCTGAACATCTGTCTGTTTCCATATCACTACTTATCCTGTTAAGATAGTTGATGGGTGATGTAAATGGAGCAGTACATATTAGGGATAAGCAATTAGTCATACCAACTAGTTCCAATTCTTGATTAAATAAAACACAAAAGCAAACCATGGTTGAGTTCAATGAAGTACAGAAGACCCCATTGTAGAAAAAGGTTACAATGATTGTTCCCATAAGATAAATCATAAAAGATAAAGGCAACAAGCGAGATCATTTTCTATCAATCCTGGAAAATGAATGCCTATTTAAATCTAGACAAACAGTAGAACAGGTTCGAAACCTAAAACCAATACATTTCCCTGATAAAGAAGGCACACAAGGATACAAAAACACTTTAATGACTGAAAATCTCAAATCTTCACGTAGACACAGAAGCACGGTTTTACATTATTCCAAATTGGTAACTATTGGAGGTCATGCAAAAATTTGATTCCAGTTACTCTATCAAAGTATGCACCGATTCTGGAATATAAAATGATTTTATCCTTTATTATTACCTTCTCCGGAAACAAAGAACAAAGTTAGTGAAAGACGATCTTAGATCGTAGAAGCAGGGCAGAAGTACCAGCATGTAATTGAAAGCAACGCATGCGGTCGCATACCTTTGCACTGAGGATTTGAACGTCGTAAAAAAACTATACTTTTTCGATCTTTTAATCACTGCATAGGCTTACGATCTTATAAGTACGAAGAAAAAGAAATAACAAAATCGAGAGAAAAGAATGGTTTTTTTCTAGAGTGCGCATCATGTCAAATAAAAAAAAATTTACGTAAGCATCGGGCATCGCGCATCGGGCACCGGGAACCCTACATTCAATCACGCGATAAAATTTGGCAGCCGAATCCCGCTACGAGGAAAATGAACAACGAGAGCTATGGATCGAAAAGGAGGGGGGCGGTGGATGGAAGAAGGAGGAGCTCACACGTGTGAAGGCACTCTGGGATGGTGGTGGCGTCCCGGAGGAGCTTGCAGCAGAGAGGACAGGTCATGAAACCTGCCAGAACTTCCCTCCTCACCTTCACAACCTTCGACGGCCCCGCCGCCGCTGCGCCTGCATCCGCCATGGGTCACGCCGCAGGTCCCAGCTCACTGAAAGCACTCCGGGGAATCCAGCGCATGCAATCTCTCAAATCCGCAGGTTCCGTTCACAGGTGGCCATAGTTCACATTTTATCGACGAATCACGTAGGGGTGGGCAGTCAGGCGGTGGGGATCGGGCGGCGGGGAACACGAAAGATGGAATTTTGACGGTAGCTGAGAACGGAGGAGGAATTGAAAGCGTGGATTGAGAGAAAAGGAGGAGGGCTCGTAGGAAGGATTGCAGGTACGGAGAGATTACAGGGCGCGACGACGACGAGCAGAGGCCCAGCCAGAACCAGAAGGGGACGAGGAGGGTGGAGTGGAAGAACAAAATATATGGTAATATATAAATAAATAGAGAGGATATAAATAAAATAGAGAAAATAAAACGAGAAAATTAAAATTAAGGGAAATTAATTTCAAAAAGGAAATTAAAGAAGTTAATAATTAAGCGGTAAAAAATAAAATTTAAAAATTCTAAAAGCATTTTAAAATTACATTTGTATTTTTTTTTTACTTTAATTTTATTTTACAATGACGAAGAAATATATTTTAAAAAAAAACTAATTTTCAAACTATTGTCAACATTTAAGGAATTTTTTAAAAACACCTTTGAAATTTTGTTAATGTCAATACACTCAACATTAACATTTCCGTAAAATCTCACAACCCTAAATACCATGCAGCGGCTTGCTTCGCTCAGAATCTTGTTCCCGTCTCTCTTGTTCTCGTGCCTACCTCGCCGCACGCCGCACGCCGCCATTCGGCCTTCCCAAACTTCCGAAGGCTTTGGAGGTGGACTACTTTCCTCTGGCGCTGGCGATCTCGTCTTAGTTCTTCCGATCTCCGCAGTCACACGGCGCATAGCAGCGCGAGATCCTTTATCGCCGCCCATCGCGGGCCGTGGCTCGATGGCTGTTCGAGCTACGGAGTTTGATTTGTCTTCGCCTCATTACTTTCTTCTCCGTGAGAATAGCCGGCGAGGACAACTGCTGTGAGCCAGTCACTGTGTTCTCCCTTCCAATCCGGTATAATACTTTGGTAATCTAGATTTTTTTTAATTGGTCATTGATTCAATGGATTGGAAGTTTTTTTTTATTCAGCAAAAAAGAAGGAAAAGAAAAAAACTGCTTTGTGTTTTAATTTATTAATTGATGTCAATTTAACTTTAGAATTTGTCAAATTCATGTTGCTTTGGATATTGAGTTTTGCCTTCATTTGGTCCAAGTTTTTGGAGAATTAATCCGTTTTTATTTCTTTCTTGTTGTTTTGTTTTGTTGTTAAAGAAATGAAAGCTTGTCGATAAATGAATTAATAGCTAAATATGTTAGGTAAAATGAATTAGTTGGACTTTATATATTTTCCTGAGTGCATTTCCTTTGGCGTACCACGTATATTCACGGCAACGTATCTTTGATAGTTTTCATGGTAATATTTGATGGAAATTATAAACTGTTGATAATTGAAATGTTATATTTTGATACTTGAGATGGATTTGATTATTATATTTTAATACTTGAGATTTTTTTAGTGTTATGTAGGGTTATGCATGCAATTTTGTTAGTTATGTTTGGATGTGTTTTAATGATTATGTAATTAATAAAACTTGTAAAATTTCGATTTCCATACTCTAGATGTATGATTTATAAATTAAAACTTATATAAGGTGTTTAAAATTAATGCTAGAATGGACTATTATGGGTCTGATTTTAAAATTAGACATATTTGTTTTTTATATAAATATTGAATTAGTAGGTTATAGAAATTAAATATATTTTTATTAGTTAATTTTTTTATTCCTTGATTTCAATTCTTAATAAGACCAATTGACCCATTGGTTCAACCAGTGGTTCAGTGATGCTTTGATTTTCAGTTCATCTTGGTTCAATTTTGGTAACTATGATTTTCATTCCGTCACTACTGAACATTATGCGTCATCTTCAAATATAATAGAGATAAATAAAATGAACGGATACTTCCATTTTAATCTTCTTTTATTTACCATAAATTTAAGCTGCACGCCTGATTACATACAAATAATATTGTTTTTATTCTTTTTTAGTAACATCTATCTTACTATTTTCATTTGTGCTAGATTATTTTCTTTTCATGTTATTTTCTAATTATCCAACATTCTAATTCATAAACTATTAAATGTGATTCTGCAATTTTATAAATTTCTTTTAGCCTGGGGGAGGTGGCCATACGACAATCACATAAACTCCAAAATCTTCTATATCTTATTAATGAGATCATAATTTCTACATTATATCTCTTGACATTTACATGTGGAGTTAATTATTGAATCACATTCCATATATTCAATTTTAGTTCGATTTGCATCCTTTCCAATATTTTCTTTCAGCACTTCAAGTTTCTTTAAATTTAATCCATTTATTCTCTCATCAATTAACATAATATCAT
>JBBPFQ010927374.1:0-22364 GCA_037974815.1 Kaempferia elegans
ATAGAGCAATTAACGATATAAATAGTACTTAGAATAAAAATAAAAGAGGAGGAATATAAATGAGAATAAAAATATTTTAGGGACATAGATGAAAAAAATTAAAAATGAGAGGGAATATTATCTGGAATAAAAATAAATGATGAGAGATATAAATGATAATGAAAATATTTTAGGGATAAATGGGAAAAATCGGAAAATAATGTATTTCCCCTTAGTCACCGAATGTTATCATTGATCATAAATTAATCGGCGGGCTCCCTCTCTGAATACATAATTCAAGCTGCAGCATTGCAACCTCCCCAACCCACCCTGCTCCGCTCCAGTGCCAGCCATTTCCAACTCCTCCTCCACCGGATCCACTGGCCGTGATGTCCAACTCCTCCTCTACTCTACTGTCCGCCATTTCTGATCCATCTCCGCGCAATAGATCGGACAACATTAAGGCCGATATAAAAGGAATGGTTGGTTTGAGGTTTGGAGAGGACGGTGACGGTGGTGGATTTGGGGCAGCGGGCGAGGCGGAGTCGAAGCCTCAGCCGCACCATCAATCCTTGGACGAAGATCACGAATTGGGGGATGGAGCAAGTGGTCACACGCGGGAGCCTCGGTGGCGTTGAAGACGACGAGGACGCGCTGCGGCGGGCCGCGCTGGAGAAGCTTCCAACCTACCACCGACTCCGCACTGGGATACTCCGCTCCGCGGTGGCGGCGGGGGAAGCTGGAGGGGGCCGGCGGCAGTACCAACACGAGGAGGTCGACGTGCGCAAGCTCGGCGTCAACCAGAGACGAGAGTTCATCGAGCGCGTCTTCAAGGTTGCCGAAGAGGACAACGAGAGATTTCTCAGCAAGCTCCGCAACCGTATCGACAAGTATGAATTCCTTAGTTGCCATCCGTCCCCAGTTTTCTATAGCCTCCTATTGTTAATTTACCTGTAAAGGTAATACTTCTTAGCATAAAATTTGAACAGTTCGCCATTTTACATTCAAGCTTACTATGCTTGTTTCTAGAAAATTTATATTTGAAAAAACTGTTTTGCAACACAAGTTAATCATATTTGTTTCTACTTTCAGTGTGAAACACAAACTTTAGAGAGCCCTCTTCCATAAGTGATATTATAGTGGCTAGCCCCATCAATAAAACATGATTGTTAGCACTGCTCCCCTTGCTATAGTTCCATTAGGAACTACTAAATACTAAATACTACATTTTGAAACATATTCGCATTCGAAATTTCTAAATACTATGCTTTGGAAGATCATATCCTAAGCTTGTAAATTTACGGAATCTATGTATTAAGGATGCAACTACCTATCAGTTTAGTTTACTGATATACTGCTATTACACAGGCCATGTACTTTGGTTTCAATAATTCTATACTAGACTGTTTCAACAAAATGTTATAGCTTACTTTACCCTATCTGTATACTATTATTTAGTTTACCCATATACTACAGTTTCAAAGGCCATATAGTACAATTCAGTGTTATCTTGTTACTTTAAGATCGGTGTACTCTAATTCTTTAAGATCACTCATGATCATGGAGGGGGATTCATAGAATTTGTCTCCTATCATGTTCATCTTATTTCTGTTATTGTGTTTACTAACTTTGGCTTTAATTGTTTGCATTTCATGATTAGAAACAATGGTAATGATACAAAAACAGATATAAGAGAAATAACTCTATTCCATCTGATTGATTTGTTTTTTCTCTCTGTCTTTCATTTGTTAATTACATCAGAGTTGCATCCTCTAACTGGTAGGCCAGTGAGGTTATCCCTTGCTGATGCAGAATCTCTCAAGGTTTCTTAGGAACATATTAGCGAAATTAATTAGGCTCCAGGTTTATTTTTATTGGCCATCAGTGGACAAGTTGCAAGAAACTTTCTTATTCTAAGAATCAGTAATGACATCAACGTAGCAATAATATATAAATTGTTAACTATGTACATGTTTTGAGCTGGCTAGGCAGGGATAGCTTGGCAGAATATCTCTTGGTTGGTTCAACAAGGTAATTTAAATTAACATAAGAATCTTGATGCAGAGTCAACATCCAATTACCAACAGTAGAAGTAAGATTTGAGCACCTAAATGTAGAGGCCAAGTGTCATGTGGGAAACAGAGCTCTACCAACACTTACCAACACAGTAAGAGACATTGCAGAGTTGGCCCTTGGTCTGTTGGGTATAAACCTCACCAGAAAAACCACCCTCACCATCTTGAAAGATATCTCAGGAATCATAAAACCGTCAAGGTGAACAAAGCATTATACATATCCTAATTCAACTCATCAAGTACTCCATGAGAACTAGTTTTATCTCGATTTGAAGAGGCTTTGTAACCATATTGCTAGTATCTTTGTTTATGAATTTAATTTCAGGATGGTACTTTTATTAGGCCCTCCATCATCAGGGAAGACCACTCTTTTGCGAGCTTTAGCTGGGAAGCTTGATCCAATTTTAAAGGTTGATGTCAGATAACTAATTCGCTTCTGCAATTAATGATCAGTTGTGGTTATCAAATTGAACTGAAACCAAAACTTTGACTTGCAGACAACAGGAGAGGTAACATACAATGGATATAGATTAGACGAGTTCGTGCCTCAGAAAACTGCAGCATACATTAGTCAGGATGATGTCCATGTTGGGGAAATGACTGTTAAAGAGACGCTTGATTTCTCGGCAAGGTGTCAAGGAGTAGGAGCAAGATATGGTACTCATTAGTTGATCAATTGCTTCTCTTTTCAGGTTACAATAGTTGAGAATTAATTATTTTGTTAGATCTTCTTCTGGAGCTGTTGAGAAGGGAGAAAGATGCAGGAATATTCCCAGAAGCTGATGTAGATCTATTCATGAAGGTCATCAATTTATGGATTAAGAGGACCATATAGGAAACAAAATTTTCTTATGCATGGTGGATTGATCTTAATTTCCTTGAAAACTTCAGGCCACATCAATTGAAGGAGTGAAGGGCAATCTTCAAACGGACTACATCCTCAAGGTATGTGAATGTGATCATTACTTAATGAGACATGCTCTTAAATAAGAAGTCAAGGGCGTAAATACTTGATTGAAGTATGTCTCAATGCTCCAAACCCATTTGTCCAAAATAATATCACAGAAACTTGTAATCTTTCTTCTTCTTCTTTTTTTTTTTGTTAAAACTATTAATCTTTCTTGCGTCACACAATTGACACATCATGAGCAGACCAAGAATATTCAATTTGTAGATAATTGAACCAGTCAACAACTTAAAGTGTTAACTGTGTTCTATCTAACTAATAGTTTTGAGGTACAGTAAGCATTTTGGAAGTTATTTCTAATGTCCTAAAGGTTTAAATTTGAATCTGCTTTCTCCAAAATTATGCTTGCTTCTATATTATTTTATTAAAAGAAATCTAACTAATAGTTTTGAACAATTGGATTATGTAGATATTAGGTTTGGATGTTTGTGCTGATACCATAGTTGGAGATGATATGCAAAGGGGTATTTCTGGAGGTCAAAAGAAGCGTCTCACAACAGGTATGGTTTTTTCCCCACATTTAGGGATTCATGCAACCTTTTCTTTTTTATTTTGTGCTTGTGCGTGCGTGCATTTTGGATGAAGAAGGATATAAAGCTCGTGATCATTGATTAGAAGTAATTCATTTTAGACAATCTCCGATTGAACTTATACAAAAAATAATAATTTATTTCTTATCAGATTTTAAAATTTGAAATACAATCCAAAAGTCATAAATTCATTTCTAATCCTACATGGCACAGGATAGGATAGAACAAATAAAGTATATAATTGCTATTTATAGGAATAGGAAATAAAGAAATACAATAAGAATAACTATCCTTTAATTTTGTTTATAATATAAAATAAATATGGGATAATTATTCTTATGTTTGGTTCGTGAAAATGTTATTATAAATAAAGATTAAACGTCATAGTGATAGGATTATTGTATGACAATTTTATTTGATTCATCTAACTCAGCCAACACATGCAATGTGTTGGGCCCCTTGTTCACACTAGCACATTCAAATCGCCAGGCCTGTCTAAACCACCTAACTCACCTGATTAATCGACCTGCTCAATTTGATTAGGCTTGAACAACCTGTTTGACTCAATTGGCCAAATTCTCCCATTTAACTCAATTGACCTTATCAATCGATTGGCCAACAAACCTAGCAAGCTAGTCCAATATGTACAACTTGACCAACTTGAATGACCCTCCCACTCCATCCCGATCAACAAGACCGACTGGTTGGCTTGACCAGGACACTTGTGTAATCCAACAAACTTGATTGTTCTTCCTAGTCAGTCCAATTGGCCCCTTTGACCCTATTGGTTCCCACGCATTACTTATCCATCTTGACTCGTTCAACCTACTTGGTAAGTCTACTTGAACTTATTGTCTAACTGTATCAACTTGCTTAATTCATCCAACATGCTTATATAATACTTGAATAGACTAGAATAGCTTACTTAGTCCACATTAAATTGTAGGGAACTATTCCTTAGGGAACAATTTCATGATAATTTATATTCCAAAATCACTTATGCAAACCAAATTATAGGAGTAATTGATTTAGAAATTAATAAGGATAAAAAATAACTATTTGTAATTTCTCACATTTATTCATGGCTTGATGATGGCACTAGGTGAGATGATCGTTGGACCAACAAAAGTCTTCTTCATGGATGAAATTTCAACTGGTCTTGATAGCTCCACCACCTTCCAAATCATCAAATGCCTGCAACAAATTGTCCATCTCGGTGAGGCCACCATCCTCATGTCTCTCCTCCAGCCTGCTCCTGAGATATTTGAGCTCTTTGATGACATTATCCTACTCTGCGAGGGTCAAATTGTCTACCAAGGTCCCTGCAACAACGTACTCAACTTCTTTGTGTCTTGTGGCTTTCATTGTCCCAAGCGTAAAGGCACTGCTGATTTCTTGCAAGAGGTATATTATAAAGTTCCAATTCCACTTGCAAATAAGGAGGTACACATTACTAACTGGTAAACTGTTCTGATTCTCCCTATAAGAGTAGGTGACGTCAAGGAAGGACCAAGCACAATATTGGATGGACAAACATAAGCCATACCGCTATGTTACAATTCCCGAATTTGTCCAACGGTTCCAGAGATTCCATCTCGGTCTACACCTCGCAAACGAGCTATCTATCCCCTTTGATAAGGCCTGCAACCACAAGGTTGCTCTCGTCTTCTCTAATAAGTCAGTCTCCTGCTTACATCTTCTCAAGGCTTCCTTCAACAAGGAGTGGCTCCTTATTAAACGCAACTCCGTTGTCTATATCTCTAAGACCGTTATGGTATCATTTTGTTTTACAAATCAAGTTGACCTCTTTGTTAATGTTGTTGTGTATTAACAACTTATTTTTCTCTAATTGAAGATTGTCATAATGGGTCTCATAGCCTCTACTGTGTGGGTGAAGCCGCGGATGCACTTCAGAAATGAAGATGATGGTGTCATTTACATCGGAGCTCTTCTTTTTGGGTTGATTGTGAACATATTTAATGGCTATGCAGAGTTGTCAATCTCCATCGAGCGTCTGCCGGTGTACTATAAGCATAAGGACCTGCTCTTCTACCCAGCATGGGTGTTCACTTTACCAAATTTTCTCCTGCGGATACCAATATCCATCTTGGAAACCATTGTATGGACTAGTATAACTTATTACACCATAGGATATTCGCCAGCTGCAAGCAGGTAGAGTTAGATTTCTCCAAAGAGTATTATTAACTCCAAAATTGCATAGTCATGGATTGTACACAACAATACAAATTTTATAGAGAAGCAATATTGTGTGTCCATATAATTATGTAGCATTTCCCCTAGCTGCTGGTTTGCATTTCCACCAGTTTGAAAGCAACAATCAGGATTAGACTCGGTCAAATCAAGTGTCTGTCAAAGTACCTCCATATAATTTTTGTTCACAAGTTTGTTAAAAATTAGGTAAACTGAGTGGAACCTGAACTTTCGTCGGCTAGGATTAGTTGAATGCGTTGGACCATTTTAAGTGATGAACTGCCTATACCAGTTCATTGATTGTCCAATGTCACCACCTATGTACTGAAATTATGAAACCACTTAGGTTATTTTTTATGGTAAGATATTTTGGAAACTTATATTTATGTTGGTAATCTTCATCACAGGTTCTTCAAGCAGCTACTGGTGATATTCTTGATCCAACAGATGGCAGCTGGGCTGTTTAAAAGCATTGCTGGGCTTTGCAGGTCTATGATGATTGCCAACACTGGTGGGGCACTTGCAGTGCTCATCATGTTTGTTCTTGGAGGCTTCATTCTACCAAAAAGTATTTGTCTATAACTCCGCTCCTGCATGTATTAAGGATTTGATGGAATGTACTGGAAATACAAGTGACACTTTATGTTTCAATGATTTGTATAATTTATTTCTTATCTTTCTCTTCTACAGATACAATTCCTAAGTGGTGGATATGGGGATATTGGGTTTCACCACTTACCTATGCATATAATGCTTTAGCAGTGAATGAGTTTTTGGCTCCTAGGTGGATGGACAAACTGGTAATCTGGATTTGCAAAAACATTTCCATGTATTTCAAGTTCTTTAATATATAACTGAAAGTTATTTTTTCATGCTAGGCATCAAATGGAAGACCACTAGGAATTAGTATCCTTGAGAATGCCAATGTGTTTGCAGAGGACAGGTGGTACTGGATTGGAATTTCTGGACTCCTAGGCTTCATCATCCTCTTCAATGTGCTATCCACAATCTGCCTCATGTTTTTGAACCGTACGTAATCAACCTGTTATATTCAACAAAGGGTATAAAAGATATGGACCAATCTGACTAGAAATGTTATAAACGTTCTTGTGGGCCGAGTTATGTTACACTTTCAAAATAAAATTTTTAAAGGGATTATCCAGAGAAAGGCTAATTGTATACCGAGCTAACTTTTCTAATCTAAAACAGCTATTGGAAAGCCACGAGCTATTATACCTGAAGAGAAAGTAAGGGAAGCAGAAGAAATCCAAGATAAAATTCAGGATTTACCAAGAATTAACAGGATGGACTATAAGAGTGAGTCTCTATCTTGTGCCTTGCCAAACAATATGAAAACAACACAAGTGCTCACTTATTTTAAAACTAAAATTCCAAGAGTTGTATAACAATCTTGCTGTTGTGGTTGGAAATGACCATTTTTTTCAGGGGAAGTACTGATGATGCGAATGAACCCTAGTGTCATCAATGAATTTAATCATGAGACGTGCATCAATTCAGCAACTGGAGTTGCTCCTACTAGAGGAATGATTCTTCCATTCACACCTCTTGCTATGTCCTTTGACGAAGTCTCTTATTTTGTCGACATGCCTCCAGTAAGTTTAATTTATGTGGGTTATTCATACTTTATTGTTTGACACTATAAATTTTCTCCATAGCAAGAAGCTCTTTGAAACTTGGGTATTTGCAAAAAAAAGTTCAACAAAAAATATACCTTCCTAAATGGCTAAATATTGTAAACTTATATATATATATATATATATAACAATCCATCCAATTTGCTCGAGCTGATCACATAATTGAGTGCCACTTTGCGGTCTCTGCATTTATTATGAATGATATTACAAGTATCCCCACAGGGGTGCCTAGTTGGCTAGAGGGTGACAGCTTTTTTACAATGGGATACGAATTAATTTCCGGTCGGCACATGCCCCGAGGAAAAACTCCTCCCACCTTCTAACCACTTGGCAGTCAGCTATAAGCTGACCCCGTTATTTACCTCTCTTCACATAACCTGTGACGGGCTGTGAGGGGGACCAGAGTGAGCATAATCACCTTTTTGCTACGATAAATGATATTACAAGTTGTCAAAGTGCTTCATCCATCCTACATTCTCCTTTTTGTTGATGTAAAAGACATTAGATCCTGTCAAATTAAAAATGTGTCATGTCATTTCTATGACATTGCAATAGTTGTGCATGTCATTAGTCTACTCAGAAAAAACTTGGATGAAGATGATATCATCCACCATATACTTAAGGTGCCTTCACATGATACTTACCCTGCAGAATTTTTCAAGTAAATATAATAAAAGATATAGGTGTTTCAGTAGATTAATTTGTCAAGTCATTTCTGCGAGATTGGGATAGTTGTGCAAGTCATTAGCTTACTCATAAAAAATTGGGTGAAGATGATATCATCCACAGTATAGTTAAGGTTACCTTGAAAAATTGTACAAATAAATATACTAAAAGATATTGGTGTTTCAGTTGATTGTTGGTGTATCAGTTATGTATTCTAAGGTGCATCAATTAGTATACCTAGGTTTAGTTTAGTAGATATAGGTGCATCAATTTTGTAGCTTATATATAATATACAAATCTGATAATAAGAAAATGGATGTTTCACAAAGTTACAAATTTCAAGGGCCACCAACTTAGTAGATTTAGATGCACAAATTTAGTAAAAAATGTGTACCAATTTTTTAGAGATATATACCATATGCAAGTATATAAAGCACATGGTGTTTTAACATATTGTAGGTGCACTAGTTCTATATTCTAAGGAGCACTAGTTTTAGTATACAGAGGTGAACCAATTTAGCATACATCATTGCACTATTTTAGTATATCGGTATACAATGTGATAGTGTGTTTTAAGATTCTTGTGGGACATATGTCATGTGATGAAATCATCCTTGATCTATTGTGGGTGAAGGGGCCTTTACCTAAGTTTAATCACTACTCTCTCTCCCTAAAGTAAAAGTTACATCAATCAATAATGACATTCTAATGGAGGTTGGATATCAATATACTACAGTTCTGTACATCATCGAATACAATTTTACAAACATGTGCCATAGTTTTTAATATCATAGATTACAATTAGAATTTTCATGTACAATTTGTTGAGCCAAAAACATGGTTATTTTTTTAAAAGCATGTATCATGGACTTAATGCTTATAATGAACTTAGATACAATGATAAAAAAAACACCATCCATATAAATCATTATTGAGAGCGCTTCAACAAATTTGTTAATAATTATGTATTTCATTGTTCCTCAGGAAATGAAAGATCAAGGAATTACTGATAATAGGCTCCAATTACTAAGGAATGTGACTGGTTTTTTCATACCAGGAGTCTTAACTGCTCTTATGGGAGTCAGTGGTGCAGGAAAAACTACTCTGATGGATGTTTTGTCTGGCCGAAAGACTAGTGGATATATCCAAGGAGACATTAGAATTTCTGGCTATCCTAAGAAGCAAGAAACCTTTACAAGGATTTCAGGATACTGTGAGCAAAATGATATCCACTCGCCACAGTTGACAGTCCAAGAATCCTTGATATTCTCTGCTTTTCTCCGACTTCCACAGGAAATCAGTGATGAACAGAAAATGGTGAGATTAATACTTCCTGTTCTAAAGTTCTTTTATCTGTATGAAATCTTAATGTTGACTAGGTAATCTTAACAAAAATCTTTATCCTTGTATTATATATATATATATATGGTAAAATTTGGAGTTTCTGGTCACTCAATCAGACCATTAGCATAGTTTCCAGTAGCCATCGAGTTCTTTGTTTCTCCATTCTTAATCATTATTACAATGCTTTTGTTGTCCTGACTTATTTGCAAGTAAGCATGGATGATAATAGAATAAACTTATGGTGCATGGGATTTGCATGAACAATTATGTTATCATTGTGAATTCTCTTAAAATAACAATTCTTGAGGTGGTTGAGATCGGGAAAATTTGGCAACAGTTCCAAGTGAACTACATTTGTTGAGCAGATAATATCATCTGGACGAAATGGGCAAACTGAACAAGTGTAATAAGTCAAATTGTACTTGTTGACTGAATTGATCAACAGGCATTTCGGGAGGTCAAATAAATTGGTGACCGAGCAATTCTGGTGAACCAGGCAAATCTACTAGACGGGGATAAGGTGGCAGTATTGGTTAGATAGGCCCAGTGAATTAAGTGAGGTTGGTGAGTTGGGTGATTTGAGCCATCAGGCAGGTCAAACTATAAAGGCAATCTGGGCTGGTCATGGGGTTTATGGCTTGACAATGAGGTGAATTTAGTGAATTTATGTGGGCTGAGCAAAATGGATGGTTGAGCTGGACAAATGAAATTAGTAGGGATATTTTTGTATTATGGATCATTTATTCCTTGTCTATCACTTCCAATATTTTTGCAAGTTGAATATACAAAAAAATAAGTCATCTATATTCTATTCTATGATCCAAACTACAAAGTATACTTTCTTTTGAATTCTTTGTCTAATATCATTTCTTAGAAATAATTATTCCATTTTTTATCCTATTAAGCCAAAGGTGCGATTAAGGCCCTTTTGTTTGACAGAAATTTGTGGATGAAGTCATGGACCTAGTAGAGCTTGAGAACCTGAAAGATGCCATTGTAGGACTTCCAGGAGTGACCGGACTGTCTAGAGAACAAAGGAAGAGGCTGACAATAGCAGTAGAGCTTGTTGCTAATCCTTCTATCATCTTCATGGACGAACCAACATCCGGTCTTGATGCAAGAGCAGCAGCTATTGTCATGAGAACTGTCAGGAACACAGTTGACACTGGACGAACTGTCGTTTGCACAATCCATCAACCAAGTATCAATATATTTGAGACCTTTGATGAGGTCCCTATACTCTACGCTAGGTGAAAATCATACATATAATTGGTGTTTATCTAGAAGCTAACAACATATATTTTATTGCTGCAACAGCTTCTACTAATGAAAATGGGAGGCCAATTGATATATGCTGGGCCCTTGGGGAGAAACTCTCACAAAATAATCGAATACTTCGAGGTACACACTCTTGTCAATAAAAACAGGCCACTAAAATTCATGTTCTTTCTTACAGCCTTCTATTAGCCAATCAAATTTTTGTTACTATTTTTCATTTATCATTACAGGCTTAACAGGAATGAACAAATTTCAATTAAAAATTCTTTCTTCCTTAACTCTCAGTTAAAGGTTGAACTTTGTACCAATAACAAAATACTAATTTGAGTATGTTAGGCAATTCCTAGAATACCAAAGATGCAGGAGAAATATAACCCTGCAACATGGATGCTAGAAGTCAGTTCAGTTGCCTCTGAAGAACGTTTAGGGATGGACCTTGCTGAGTATTACAGATCATCAGATCTATTCCAGTATGTGAAATACAATGCTTATATGTATAGCATTGCTGCATAGGTACTAAGTGAGGATGGTTGGATTTAAATTTTTTGCTTGAAAACCTATTGTCAGGCACAACAAAGCATTGGTGAGTGAGCTGAGTAAACCAGCAGCAGGAACAAGTGATCTCTTCTTCCCTACCCAGCATTCCCAGTCTAGCTGGGGACAGTTCAGAGCCTGCCTCTGGAAGCAGTGGTTGACTTACTGGAGAAGCCCTGATTACAACCTTGTCAGATTTTTCTTCACCCTAATCACTGCTTTACTTTTAGGTTCCATTTTCTGGAGAATTGGCCTGAAGAGGTAATTACGTCAAGAACATGTTACTCTTATCTTCAAGATTGGCCCTTTCTTGTAATCCATAGAGAACCTTACCTATTTTATAATTCTTTATTATAGTTTGTCTTTTAGATATCATTACAATGCAATGTAGGTGTCTGAATAAGATTCCCAAGTACGAAGGGCTTTGAAGGGTTTTGTGAGCTAAATAAAAATGTTAGTTAGGTCTGTACTATGCATGCATACTTTGGTATTGGGTGAACTAAAGGATCAATAACATAGGAGTGACAATCCTTGGAACTAAAGAGAAAAACAAAGACTAGGTTTGGATAATCTGTACATGATCACATCACTAGCAATATGCATCATGGAGGAATAGGATTAGCCCCCACGGGCATAGCAGAGTTGGTACTTGGGTGGTAGAATTGCCACAAGGAGCATCCACTAGGGTTCATTCCCTTAGGGAATAAATTCCTCCCACCTAGGAGGCCGCTCGGTACTAATGATTTACCACACTTCCACAAGGCTGTGGAAGGGCGCTTGGGGTAAACGTAACCTTTTGCCATATGGAGAAATAAGATTAGGGCATTGCGTGAATGTTAGAAGTTGTTGAAATTTTATTGAACTTCACATTAAATTAAGTTACAAGATTAATGCAGACAAAAGCTAACATCCATGCATATATCTGTATTATGGTATCACAATAATTATCTGAGCTAGATTAGGGGGAGAACATCTTTTATCACAATAGGGATGATTGTAAGTAAAAAAAACATTAGAGGAACACATAAGAAGTGTTCAGAAGTTCAAGGACTTGAGGTGATAAATCTAAAATGAGAACTAGCATTTTAGCTCTTACAGTTGGGCAGCTTCAATTGCCATCATTTTAACAGAAAGCAGAGCCACTGTAAGTGGCATGAACTAACTCAAACCTAAATGGACTCTTGAATTCTCATGGGAACTGGCTGGTTGTACTTTGAGAGGTTGAGATTGTCCTACTAGTTGAAAGGAGAGGTCCATGGTTGTTAACTAGAGAAGATCACAGATGCAAGATGGGCAATCATTATTTTTTTGAGCTTGGTGCCAGAGTGGAGAGAAAGGGGATGAGGATAGATTATAAGCACTATGACGAGGGAGGTACTATGAGAGACGCAGACAGAACTGATTATGGTTTTTTTTTCTTTTGAAAAGATGTCCTTTTCGTAAAAATAGTACAAAGTGCCTTATAATTTCTAAAAACCATAGTAGAACATTTCCCCTAATATGCTTAATTCTACCAATATCTCATACATAATTGTTATAATTTTATGTACTATTTTTAAAAGTCATGCATTACGATTTTTAAACATACATACAATACCATATCAGAGCTTCTGATGAATTTGAATAATGAATCTGGCAAAAAAGACATTTTATTTGAACTCTATGGAAGCCCTTCCATATCATTTGTGTTACTTGTTCAGATGGTCATTTAAAATTGGTTTTGATGTATATCTTCAGCTCACACTCTTTATTGGATCCACTTGTACACGAATCCTCACTCGCACATTGCTAAGAGTTAAGATCTTAAATATACAATTTGATCCTTTTCTAGATAAGATTGTCAGACCAGCTTCACTTTCACTGTATTTTTTTTTTAACTCGGGCAATGATCTATGCACTCAGATCGTAAAGTAGAATTTGTTAATCTTGATTCTATAGTATATTAAATGTTGTTCTATAGTATATTGCTTTTAAGCGAGTTGTTTAGAATTAATAATGTACGAATATGTAATAATAAAAGAATAATTGGAATTTATTTAATCTTTTTGTATTTCAAATAAATATATAACATACTATATAATTTAATGCATATTAGATGTCTATATGTTTATATACACACTAATTTGACGGCTAGCTAAAATAGTTGTAGGGACTTTGAAAGTTGTTGTCGACGTCTTAGGTTCAAAATCTGCCTTCATCTGAAAAAAGTTACCATATAATTTATATTACACATGTCAATAATTTTCTGATGGTGCAGGGGGAGTTCAAACAATCTTAGGATTGTCATTGGAGCCATGTATGCAGCAGTTATGTTTGTTGGTGTCAATAACAGTGGGACAGTGCAACCACTTGTTGCAATAGAGAGGACAGTCTTTTATCGAGAAAGAGCTGCCGGAATCTACTCAGCCTTACCGTATGCTCTCTCTCAGGTAAGAGCCCCATGTATGATAATCTTCCACAATGGAAATTTCCTGCAGGTGAACTGGTGGGCTCATCCATTGTTTCACAAACAAAAATTGAGATAGAACAATTTGTTGAACAAATAGCAAACTTTAGCTTTGTATATGCTTTACTGCAGGTGCTTGTGGAGATACCATATGTGCTGGTTCAGGCGCTGTACTATTCTATTATTATATACTCGATGATGAGCTTCCAATGGACAGCAGCCAAGTTCTTCTGGTTCTACTTCATCTCCTTCTTCTCCTTTCTATACTTCACTTACTACGGAATGATGGCTGTCTCGCTCTCACCAAATCAACAAGTTGCTGCAGTCCTTGCTGCCACGTTCTACTCACTCTTTAACCTCTTCTCCGGCTTTTTGATTCCTAGACCAGTAAGTTCTAATTCTCAAATATTTGACCCAATCAAAGAATATTTGTATCTGTAATAGATTCATGAAATGGTTTGTAATTGAATTTCAGAGAATTCCCAAGTGGTGGCTGTGGTACTATTGGATTTGCCCATTGCAATGGACAGTTTACGGGCTAATTGTGACACAGTATGGCGATGTTGAACGATACATCACAGTGCCTGACCAACCAGATCAGAGGATAAAAAACTACGTCAAGGACTATTATGGATACGATGCAGACTTCATGCCTGTTGTGGCTGTTGTGCTCGTCGGCTTCGCACTCTTCTTTGCTTTCATGTTTGCTTTCTGTATCAAGATGTTGAACTTCCAACAGAGGTAGGAAAGTCGTGCAGGAATCCTGACAAAACAAAAGGAACTAGCAATAATTGGATGATAAAGATATTTAATCTTTTTCTTTTTTTCTTATTTCATGACTGTCACAAGGTCACGTAAAAAAATTTTTCTTTCCTTTTTCTATTGCTACAGATTGACATGTAATTATGTATAGTATGGAAGCAATTTTAGGTATCAAAGTTGTCATTCTCCTCCCAAGCTTTTCCTCCATGCCAATCATCCATGCGACATCTCCTCACAAACCTTTTATGATTGATTGCCAGTAGGCGAGAAAAATAAAGCCATTGAGGCAACATGTACAAAAAATCTAGGGAGTTTTACAAGAGATTGCTCGAAAACATTATAAACGAACAGGCATTCATGGAAGAAATTGTAATCGTAGTGGACGATAGCATGAAATATGAAAATTCACTAAGGATTTATCATACAATCAAGCCGTACAGAAAAAGTTAAGATACTAGTACAAATAATTTAAGTTCTCACTACCACTAAAACCTGCATTGGAAACTAATATATAAATATATATAAATATATTTCGTCCTGAAATTAAAATGCTAACTAATGCTGACAAGTCATAGAATACAAATTCCAAGCTTACATAATGATACAGACAGATTGCATCCATATGGATCTTACATTTCCAGTTTAACAATTTCAGTGGAAGGGTGCTCCGACAAGGTGGGCAAGTACTGGAGCCAGTCTTTTGTGCAAAAAAGTGCCTCAACTGTCTCCGGGCGTAAAGAACTTCTATATTCGTCGAGTGCACGGCTTCCGGTTCTAACGCTGAATATAGAACAGCCAGTACCAACCATAGATACCGGAATAGCTAAGATGTCCCTGGCCATCTTTGAGAGTGTAGGGTATTTGAGATAGTTGAGCTTCCACCAGTTCAAGATATCAAACTCCTGGATTCGTGGCACGAGTGACTCTTCTAAATACTGATCTAACTCAGGCTTGGATGGCTGATTTACAGCCAACTCAGACAGATACATATCAAAATCTTGAAGACTGTCTGGTGTAGGCATTGTTGTGGTGGTGACATTGTCATCATTGCCATTTACGTGGTTGACGTCTCCTTGATCTGCATAAGTTGGAGTTAAAGGAAGTGGCATGGTAGCATACTCATGATAGAGATCATGAATACTGTCATTTACCAGTTTAACATATCTGGCAGATTCAGCACCATATATCTTTGAGAAACTGAACTCGATGAGTTTTATCTTAAAACGAGGGTCCATAACAACAGCAAGAGCCAGAACAAGGCTACAATCTTTCCAGTACTTGTCGAATTTTTCATGTATTCCTTTTGCCATGCTACTAACCACACTAACCTCACTCTGAGTTGCATTGGTCAGCTCCAATTGAATTTTCCATGCTTCGTGAAAAAATATATTTGCAGTTGGATCAATTGTTCCCATCACAACATTTGCTGAGTCATAAAGAAGTTTAAGGAATGTGCAAACAACCTCCACCTTCTTCCAGTCATCATCAGATGGCGCCTCATTGTAATTATCATCACATGTTTCCAAGAAAGCAAACACTTGTTTATATTCTAATGCTGCTAGTAACATGAGGTAAGTCGTGTTCCATTGTGTTGTGACATCAAGAGCTAGGTCTTTTGCACTGAGAATTTCAAGCTGTAAAGCAATCTCAGCAAATTTTTCATCACGCGCTCGAGAAGCTTTCACAAATTTTATACTTTCCCGGATGTTGTAGATAATGCCATGAATAGAAGCAATCACGTCTTCTGCAATGACATTCAGGATATTGGCATAGCAACGCACCACAAACAATTGTCCCTTCAGCATGAGCATGTTCTTATTGGAGAGGTGATCCCTGAGATTTGCACTGTAAATATCATGTGATGAACAATCGTTGTCTAAGGTTATGGTGAACAATTTATTCTTGATAATCCAATCTGAAAGACTAACACCAATGGCTTCACTGAGAGCATTTTCCGAATGAGGAGATGACACCATCATGAAATTTAGCATTCTTCGATGCAACTTCCAGTCATTATCAATAAACTGTCCGCTAATGCATATGTAGCCAAGGGTTTGACTAGTTGTCCACAAGCCTATTGTTAGGCTTACCCTTCCAGGCATATTTCCAACTAGTTGCATGAGGTTTTGCTTTTCCTTCTGATATATCGATAATATTTCACCCTCAATGGTGCTGATATCAATCATTTTGAACCGTGGTTGAAGAGTTTGAACAAATGCAATGAAGGCAGGGTGTTCAACCATGTCAAGTGGATATTCATGCACAATAATCATTTTTGCAAGATTTACATAGCTTTGGTCTTGGTCAAAAACACCTGGGAAGAATGATGACCTATAACGTCTTTTGGGTGGATCAGCAGTCTCTCCATCAGATTTTGTAGCTGATGCAAGTGCCAGTTTGTTCTGATATTTTATTTTAGGACAGGAACCTAAGGCAATATGTCTCTTGAGGTGGCTAGTGCCAGCTATCTTTGAACCACTACTGTAAGCAAAAGTTTGTTTGCATAGTTTGCAACAAGCTCGTGTACATCCTCCAGACACTTCTTCAATAGTAAAGTGCTCCCAAACTGATGACTTTTTTCTCCTACGTCTTGAAGTTGTTGTTGGTTCCGTGTTGATAGGTTCAATTTCATTGCCTTCTGGTAAGCTGCATGAAGCACATATCTGGGTCTATCAAAATGCACTACATAATATAGTCTCATCAACCCTGATTACAAAAACCACTCAAAAGCTTGGTTTTCATCATATAAAATCTAAAGAAAATTGCTATAACACTACATCATCACTGCTTGTAAAATTTTCAGTAAGCATCCACACCAGTCCAAAGTACATTATGATGCAATAGACGAGCAACTCCAAGACAAAACTAGGAAGTTCACTGCCTTAATCAAAATTTAGATTCCAAATGGAAGTCTAACAGACAATGTATACTCGTGAGTTTCTATGAGGGTTATCACTATCAACATGTCAACTATGTTTGATGCTAAATGGGACCATAGTCACCAACAATGAAAGAGCGTGACCTGCGAAAAAGCAGAAAGCTCGAACAACCCTCATATGATAGCAAATCTTTTATATTGAAAATCCAAGTATTTTAATTCAATAGGTAAGTCAAGATAGCATAAGCAGTAATTCTACCTTTGTTATAATACCAAAAGATCTATTAGAGTAAGCATGAAATTTTTTAAACAAGTTTATAAAGAAACATTCAGGGCAAATGTGTAGCGCATAACCTCCAATATGGTAATCCTTATGTTTTATGATGTTGAATTCAATTTAACAAAACTTTGTGAACTTAGATAAATGGGAAGAGACATAAATAGGCTGACTTGCTTTAGGTGGATAAAATTTTTTTTAGGTAATTTTCAAAATGCCCCCAACATTTAACAACTTTTAAAATTGTCCACACACACAATATTTCATTAATGTCAAACAACCCTCTAAGGTTTCCATTTGTACTGTCAAAATACCTCCATCTAAAAGACTCCACCTAAGACCAAGATACTAATGGACAGGGGTATTTGACTACAGAATGAAAATCGTAAGGGCCATTTTTATACTAATGAAACCTTGCGTCCCATTTTTAAAAAATTAGTAACTATTGGGGAGCATTTTGAAAATTACTCAACAAAATTTAAAAAAAAAATATAACATTTGTTATACTTATAAAATTATTATAAGCAAATATGACTCATAAACTTGAGTCCCAAATCCTTGATTACATTCAACTATTCAAGTAACTTTTCAAAGTTACAATTGAAAACGTAAGTTTGACCATTAGCCAATGGATGGATTTAGATGAAAATTTAAATTGTGTCGAGCAATTTTGAACCAATTAGACACTTTAGACGTTAGTAACCATCAACATAATAATTTCCTTAAATGACAGATTAACTATATAAGGTCCAGTCATTGATTTTACTACATGGAATGAAATGTCTCATCTAGTTAAACTTGCCCACGATCACCAAAATGGAAACATGATCTCAATTGGTAATAGGTAGTCCAAAATCAATATTCATACTTAGGACGTTATATCTCGTAAAGTAAAGGTAGCAGCATGTAAAGGCACGTGTATTGTTTGGTTGCTTTGGTAGTTTGCCATATTCAACATTAGGGGAAAATCTTCAAAATATCTCTCCTTAAGGATGGCAAGAACATATTGCTTATTTATGGTTATAGCCTTGTATTTTCTAAAATAACCTAACAAGGCCCATCTACATATAATTCTCACACTAAGAAATTCCTAATTGATGTCTGAGAAATACGTATGTTGTATCATCAAAAAGTTAGTTGTCCCTAATAGCATAGCCAACCAAATTGATGATTTTCTACTTGTATTCTTGAAAGATGATCTGAAAGTGAGGACAAATATGGTATTTATCCTTAAGGTGCTTAAATCCTATAACTCTTGTACATAATTTTATGTAGGTTGGGCACACCCTTATTTAGTGTATCTATGGGTTTATTGTCTTCTACACGATGATGCATTAAGACAAAAGTGTATCACAAAAATATATTTTCGACAAGTCTAGACCAAGGAGATAGTTACAGATGTGACAAAATCCTATTGATGCCTAAAGTTCTAATGGGAGGAAGAATAAAGAAAAAAAAAATCTATTTCAAACTCTTAACAGAGGTGAGAATATTCACATTAGCTTTCAAAACCATTCTTGGAAATACTGTTAACAACCTCGTGTAAACAAATATGAAAGCCATGGTAAAGAAGGTAGGAACTTTCCCACCTGTTCTACTTTTATGGTGACACAATCCATTAGGAAAGCAAGTGGGTAATTACAAGAATTGGTGGAAAATTGACAAAGAACATCATAAACAAAAAAGTGGAAAACAAAGATCAATAATGGAGTATTGAAAACAAGATAAAACAAGCCATGGGGGAACAACAATTTTTCCTGGCTCCGAGCAATCAAATGATATTCAGTGAGAATTGACTATGGATTGTCGGATTTCATCAAGCACAGGCACACAAAAGGTTGATAGATATAGAAAATGCTTATTCCAAACACAACAGTTGCAGCTGGAGTTGGTCAGAAGGAAGAACAGAAAAAGCAAAGTAGACAAACAAACTATGATATTGTCGAATGAAGATGCTACAGGTGGCAAGAGCAACGAACAAGCTAAAGACCATACAAAGCAAAAGAAATTAGCACTAATCTATGTAAAGAAACGGAAGCCAAACTAAACTTTGGAGAACCAAATCAAACTCTTTCAAAGAACGTGGAGATAAAGCAGGGTGAAATTGTATCTAGTAAGCAAACACTTATATAGTGGGCTAAAAATCCTGCATATTGTGTGTAGTAATTAAAAGTCAAAACAACTTAGGATTGGTGCAAAACAACTGCTAGAAAGAGATTAATCTGATTTTATGTTGATCTTCCATGTCTCTTTGAAAACCCAATATGCGGGAAATAACTGGCACCTTCATTAAATACCCTGTTTATACACTCTAGTAGTAGGGTGCCCATATGGATATAGAAATAGCATCATCAAGCATTGGGTTTGACTCAACAGCAATAGAAGCATGAATTGAAGCTCAACAAATGGAGAAATAACCCACAATAATCGGTGAGGCTAGCATAGACGAAAGACCAGTTAATTGCATTTGTCCCTAATTGGAAAAGGTGACTATTTTACACCAATTCAAAGTCCACAAATACTAATTCACACAGAAAGGAAAAGATTTAAGAGTTTGCAATTAGATATCCACAAACATTCTAATAATATTTCTCTGCTTCTAGAGGCTATTGCAGCATTTCGGCAAGACATGGCAGAAGATATTTCGAGACTAAAAATTTCCTACTCTCAATTCCCAGCTTGATCTTAGCTTCGTTTGGTTCGATCCCTTTTCTAGAACTCTTCTCAACCTTTTGAGTAGGCCCAGTTACAAGGAGACACTTAAAAAGAATATCACATTACAAGGGGGGAAATACCATTCAGCGAAAAGAAATACATCAGCTTTATTATTTAAACTGTGAGGCGACCAACATACCTCATATCTTATCCAGACGAAGTAGAACTCTGCAGATCTCAGAGATCCCAAAAGAATATACACGCTGCATAGAAAGTCATAAATCAACCTGTAACAGCTCTCAAAAAGGAATTCGTAGGTAAGATCACACGAAGATGGAGACGAATCAGGCGGGAAAGAATATAACTACCGAAAAAGGATCAGGCAAATTCTTAGTTAAAAGCAACTAAAACAACGAGAAGGACCAAAAAAGGATACAAGTAAGATCCACAAAGAGGCGGGAAAGCAGCTCGTAAAGAGCTGGAAGGAAAAATGCAAGGGAAGGTGGACCTACCGAGGATGAGAAAATCGAGCCGTTGGGTTCGAGACGAGCGAAAGCAGGAGGCCGTCCGGCGATCGGACGACGCCGCCGCGTTACGGGGCCGGCGGAGCCGAATGGATTTGGGTCGGGACGGCCAATTAGGGTTAGGGTTGGGCCGCCGTGGGAAGGACCAGCGCAGCGCAGAGAGGAGGAACACCGGGATCGAAAGCATAGCATGAGACAGCTAAAGTCTGCCCATGGGCCGATTTATGGGCCTAAACGTAACATCCCAATCAGTAATTATTAGTTTCTTACGCACCGTACGATGAAAACTTTTCTAGATTTTCCATATATCTTCAAAACTTTTAGTTATTTGAGAATTCAATAAAAATATTTTAGTTAAAGAAAAATAAATGATAAAATTAAAAGATGAGATTTTTTAGATTATTATATAAACTAGTATTTCATCCGTGCTATGCACGGATTATATCACGTATAAAATATGTATAAAAAATTAGATAATATAATTTTTTTTCATATGAAAAAAATATTATTAAAAATTATGAAAAACTTCCTTAAATACAACATTTGTCGCCGAACTTTCTTGGTTACCATCTAAGTGGCATATTAAAATTTTGAGGCCCTTAGTATTTGTAACTCTGGATATAACAACATACAACTGGCCATGACTAAAAACATGTTTCTTCAAAAAAAAATTCTACATGAGATAATGATTGTCCTTTACTTTTGTTAATCGTCCTACAAATTATTTCAAAAAATGACATTACAGAAAATTCAACTATTATAAATCAAATAGTTACCTCTTGATCATGGAAAATACATTTCATGCTGAAAATATCATTTTTTTCTAATGTAGGTAGCTCGTAGCATCGAACCAACCGCACTTTAAGTGTCCAAAACATCTTCTTTAGGGAAAGTTGAGGAATCAAACTAAAAGTGGTGACATTGTTTATCTTAGTTGGTATTTTATTGCTATAATTGAATAATCTTATGCATCTTTAGTATTTTTAACATTTAAATTCTAGAGAAAATAGGCAAAGAAATTATAACAATTATTGATTTGACCAAAAATATACATTAAATTAAATGAGTTTTAAATGGTCTTAAATTAAATCAAAATATACTTTTTTTAATATGATTTGAGATTCATTTTAAAATATATAAATTCAAAGTTAATTGACAAAAAATTATCTATATTTTGATGCTACGTATGCATTAAATTAATTGGGGTTTTAAATGGTATAGAAATATAGAAATATTAGAATCAAAATAATCTATATTTTGATGCATTAAAATATAATTTGTTTTAAATTGTATAGAAATATTATAATCAAAATAATCTACATTTTGATGTTACGTATGCATTAAAATAGAATTTTTTTAAATTGTATAAAAATATTAGATCAAAATAATATATATTTTGGTGTATGCATTAAAATAGAATTTGTTTTAAATGTTATAGAAATATTAGAATCAAAATAATCTATATTTTGATACTACGTATGCATAAAATAGAATTTGTTTTCAATGGCATAGAAATATTAGAATCAAAATAATATATATTTTGATGCATGCATTAAAATAGAATTTGTTTTAAATGGTATATA